>ML681984.1:1970449-2200420 GCA_007922195.1 Podocnemis expansa | reverse complement strand
TGGTCTCTCTTTCCAGGTTGAGAGCCCTGATTAATTTGTCCCCCACAGCATCATACACACTTACTTCATTGCACTCACAAGTTTGACCACACTCACTGGAGTGTGCACAAATTTGGACACTGGTTCCAAAAATTTGCACAAAATAAATTTTTTGTGCACACAGCCTATGACAAATTAGAGGGAACACTGCCACTGGGGGTGGCATGTGTGCTTGTGTAACCCATGGGCTTAAAGGAGGCGTGTTTCTTTAAGAGTTTTGCTGGTGTCTGAGTTGCTCTTGCTGTGTTGCTGTTCCTATTGAACGCGGGCGGCGCCCACCCACTTCTAAAACCCCTCCCCCAGCCTATGGGGAGGTGGCACTAGACCCCCATTCAAATAAGTCCTTGGGACAACTAATGAAAAAAACAGGGATGGGTGTGAGGTCACAGGTATATAACGAGGGACTCGGAAGGGGACACCGAGCAGAGAACCGCAGACAGCGCCCACTGCTCCCGGAAGCTGTCGAGGGAGCCAGTGGACGCCGCCCAGAGGAACTCTGCCCGGAGACGTGCGTGAACGAGGGACCGGAAATAAGCCCCACCGTCGCAGGCCCCTCCCTCAGCCAACCTCCTCTCTCTGGTCTTATAGATGGCCTGTTTCGCGGAGGCCAGGAGGTCCCACGACTTTGTGGGCTGTGTCGCTGTTGCTGGGCAGATTTAGCTGCCTAGACCCAGAAGTTCCCGCGTGTTCTGTGTAGTTTGGAGCCTGCTCAGCAAGGGTCCCGGCCAGCCCAGTGGTCAGGGGTCTGAGATCAAGCAGCCAGGCCAGTTGCACTGAGGAGGAGAGTGCTGGTGCTCTGTGCAAGGGGAGAAGCGGAGCCAGGAGCAGACAGCAGGCTGTTTTTCCCCACTCTGAGGCATTTTGCTTCAGGTCAGTAGCCTTGTTACCCCTCCAGCAGGGAAGTCTGGAGGCAGGGGGTACAGAGAAGCAACTATTGGGAAAAGAAGGGTGGTTGCCTTCTAACTTTATACTCTGGGTTATGGGCTTAGCTACAGTTCTTTTGTGTAATAAGGGCAAAGAGAGAATTATATTTTGTTATTGTCAGAGATGTATTTTTCCTTTGTAACAGGGTTTTTTATATATGTGTGTACGTAAATGAGTGTGGACCGAGTAAGCTGTGTGGACAGCAGTGCTCCCAGCAGAGGAAGAAAGGTTTTCCAGGACTCATACAGAGGATTTCTGCTGCCAAAGAGGAGGGAGATGCTGGCTTCTAGCACAAGCCTTTGGACTTGGTGATTTGAGACTATAACAGACTCATGTGGATACTGCTAAATAACCACTAAGTATTATAGATCTGTATACTAATAATTTCTTCTGCTTTCATAGAAGGTTTATAAAATTAATGTTTAATATAGTATATTGCTTTTGTTTATTTTTTTTATGAATTCCAAACAGTCTTCACTGTGAGCCCCTTTACAGACTAGATCCTGGCTCTCCAGCTGCTTTTTGCAGGTCTCTGCTTTCTGTGAGGCACTGGAGAGGGGCAGATAAATGACTTTGAGCCCACCCTAGCAGGTTACACTTGGACTGTGGTGCCCAACCAGGCCCCGTCCTGCCAATCCTACCCTGCTGCTTAGGCCACCCCCATCACCCTCTGAACCACTGTGGGGCCAGCTGTGCCAGCTTCCCTGCCCCACACGGCGGGGGTGGCTGCTGGGCTCCAAGCAAAGGAAGGCCATGGTGATAACTCCCACCTGGCAGCTCAGCTGGCTGGCAAGGTCTGTTGCTGTTGTCCTATGTCCACCCTGGGATCAAACTCCAAGGCTGAGCGTGGCTGCCTACTGCAACATCAGCAAACAAATTGTTTCCTGGGGAGTCTCTCTGCTACCGTGTAAAGGCCTGGATGCTCTTCCATGGCTACCAGGACAGTAAAACGCAGCCCTGGGGGACCGGGGGTCAGTCTCTGCTCTGTTGCAGACTCCCACTGTGCCTCTGGCTAGTTCCCTAACCTCCCTGGCTCCAGTCCTCTGCTTCTGTCTTGTACCTTGTGTCCCACCCTTTGGCCTGTGAGCTTTTCAGAACAGAGACTGGCTTTTGGAATGAGTGTACAGAACCTGGCCTCAGGTGTATCAAGACAAGGGCTTGTGCAGTGCAATAAAATCCATCCTGTTTAATCATGCTCTTCATGGAGGTACAGCCTGTGTCACCTTTGCGTGGTATCTTTTCTATCCCTCTGGGGTGTTGGGGAAAGTGAAACTGTTCTCCACTTGTGCTGCCTTCCCAGGTTTGTCTAAATATTATCCACGGGCGCTGTCTTCCTGGAGCTGTGTAAGTTTAACAGCCTGGGGGAAGGCTAAAGGGGCGCAGCAGAGGGTGGAGTCTAATGAAGCTCCTGGCTGCATTTCCAAGGAATGGCTGGTTGAAAAGGTGACTCACTGACACAGCTTCTCTTCCAGGTGCTTCCTTCATCTCTCATTATGCCCCAAGTGTTGCCCACCTCCTGGGAGAGTGCAACATGCTGCATCCACATGTACCATTGTGGTATGATCTGCATGTCACCCATGGTCAGCCTAACAGTGTTGCTGTGTGTTGACTGATGCAAAGTGTGTCACATAGAGCATTTTTGGACTGTTTGTGTCATGTGGAACAGCACCAGTACAGTACAATGTTTTCTGCAACATCACATATGTACTGGTATGAAACTCTGCAGTCATGTTCCCAGATGGGTCTCCCATGGCTTGAATTTACACAGACAGACACAGAGCTGTATACTAGAAAAGGAAAGACTAGTGGGATCTTATTCAGGGAGACAAGGCAATGTGCCACATTGATTGTAAGAAAACACAGTTGATAACTACCTAGCCCCTATGTGTGCACATGCACGCATGCGCGCGCGCGCGCGCACACACACACACACACAAACATGTTCTGCAGTTTATCAGGTAGTTACCAGTCCTGACTATTACTTGAGATCACGGCTTGAGTTCATTGCTGGAGTTTGCAGTTCTTGGCAGCTACCTGGCCTGGGAAGCTGGGCATGAGGCAGAGTGGGGTCTCTGTCGGGCATACAGTTGTTCGCTGACACTCTTGGGTGCTGTGCAGAACATTGCCCAAAGCTAAGGAGTCTCACGCACCCTTTATGTTGCTTAGTCCATGGATCTTGCTGTGTCACACTGCCTCAGGGCACTGAATGAACATCAGTCATAGAATCATACAAACTGCAAGGGGCCATGAGAGGTCACCGAGTCCAGTTCCCTGCACTCATGGCAGCACCAAGTACTATCTTAAATCATCCCTGACAGGTGTTTGTCTAACCTCCTCTTAAACACTTCAATATAGGAGATTCCACAACCCACCTGGGCAACTTACTCCAGTGGTTAATCACCCTGACAGTTAGGCATTTTCTCCCTAATGTCTAGGCTGAACCTCCCTTGCTGTAATTTAAGCCTGTTGCTTCTTGCCGTATCATCTCTGATTAAGGAGAATAATTTTTCTCCTTCTTCCTCATAACAACCTTTTAGGTATTTGAAAACTGTTATCATGGCCCCTCTCAGTCTCCTTTTTCTCTAGATTCAACAAACCCAGCTCTTTCGATCTTCTGTCATAGGCCAAATGTTGCAGTCCTCTAATCATTTTTGTTGCCCTTCTCTGGACTTTCTAGAGTTTCTCCACATCCTTTTTTAAATGAGGCACTCAAAACTGGACACAGTACTCAAACTGAAGCATAATCAGTGCAGAATAGAGTGGAAGAATCACTTCTTGTGTCTTACTCACACCCCCAGAATGGCATTTGCTTTTTCTGCAACAGCATTACAGTGCTGACTCATATTTAGCCTGTGATCCCCCATCCTATTGAAGGGACCTGAGGAGTGGGTGGGCGCAAGCCCACCCACTTCTAAAACCCTTCCCCCAGCCTGAGGGGAAGCGGCACAAGGCAGGGCTTCAAAAAAGTCCGGGGGACAACGAAAGAGAAAACAGGGACGGGTGTGAAGGTTACAGGTTCAAAACAAGGGTGTCGGAAGGGGGTACCGAGCAGAGAACCCCGGACAGCGCCCACTGCTCCCGAAAGGTGTTGAGGGAGCCAGCGGACGCCGCCCAGAGGAACTCTGCCCGGAGACGTGCACGGACGAGGGAGCGGAAATAGGCCCCACAGTCGCAGGCCCCTCCCTCTGCCAACCTCCTCTCCCGAGTTTTATATGTGGCTACCTTTGCATAAGCCAAGAGGAGGTTGGCGAGGAGGTCCCGCGACTTAGTGGGGCCACGGATGGGGAGTGCATAGAGGTACATGTGTGGGGAGAAGTGCAGCCAGAACCTCAAGAGGAGGTTCTGGAGGAGCCGGAAAAGGGGCTGCAACCTGACGCAGTCTAAATAGACATGCGCCAGGGTCTCCCTCGCACCGCAAAAGGGGCAGGTGTCGGGGCGAGGGGTGAACCGCGCCAAGAACACGCCCGTGCTCACGGCTCCATGAAGGAGCCGCCAACTGATGTCCCCGGCGGGCCTTGGAGTGAGGGTGGCATACAGACTGGCCCACCGGGGTTCCTCGCCCACCGCGGGTGGAATCAGTTCCCGCCACTTTGTGTCAGGGCGGGACGCTAGGGCGAGGAAATGAATGGTATGGAGCACGAGCGTGTAGAGATGTTTACGGGGCGCGGTTCGAAAAGAGGCCGGCTGCAGGTCCAGCAGCCCGCTCGGGGCATGGGGCGGGGATGGCTGGGGGGGCTGATGGGGCCGAGGCCCGATCCCTGTGATCCCCCATGACACCCAGATCTCTTTCCACAGTTCTTCCTAGGCAGTCATTGCCCATTTTGTATGTGTGCAGTGGATTGTTCTTTCCTAAGTGGAGTACTTTGCACTTGTCTTTACTGAATTTCATTCTGTCTATCTCAGACCATTTCACCAGTTTGTCCAAATCATTTTGAATTGTGATCCTGTCCTTCAAAGCACTCACAACCCCTCCCAGCTTGGTATCATCTGCAAACTTTATAAGTTTGCTTTCTATGACATCATCTAAGACTTAAGTCATTGATAAAAACACTGAACAAAACGGGACGCAGGACAGATCCCTGTGGCACCGTGCTCATTATGTCCTTCCAGCCTGCGTGTGAACTGTTGATAACTACTCTCTGGGAGCTGTTATCCAACCAGTTTTTCACGAGTGTTATAGTAGCTCCATCTAGTTTGTACCTCCCTAGTTGGTTAATCAGAAGGTGACATGAGACTGTATCAAATGTCTTACTAAAGTCTAGATACACCACATCTACTGCTTCCCCTCTGTCCACAAGGCTTGTTACCACATCATAGAAAGCTATCAAGTTGGCTTGACATGATTTGTTTTTGACAAATCCATGTTGACTAGCCCTGGGCACCTTAGTCTCTTCTAGATGTTTGCAAATCGACTCCTTAATTATCTGTTCCATTCTTTTCCCCAGTACATAGATTAAACTGACTGGTCTATAATTCCCTGGATTGCTCTTGTTTCCTTTGTTGTGGATGGGCACTATAGCTGGCCTCTTCCAGTGAGGGAGGAGCAGGCGTCCCCTGCTGAGTGTTTATAGCATGTAGGACTTCAAAGGGCTCTTGCCTGGGGTTGGGTGTCCTAGGCTGCACCCACAGCAAGACTTAGCCAATAGGCCAGCCTCCCATCAGTCATTTCCCTAACACCCCCCACAACCCCCTGCACCCCCCTGAATTTCCCAACACCCCTCCCAGTTGTCAGCTAGTAAGTGTTATGCTGAATTAGTGAGCACCGCTACACTGCCCCTAAATCTCCCCCTAACCCTCGCCCCCCAGTTTCAAGTCCTGGGGAGAAAACTGCCTCCCACCCATCCAGGGCAGGGCTCTCCCCTCTCACATAATCCAAAGGGGTAGCCATCTTAGTTTAGCTCAGTAAAACAAACAAACGAGGAGTCCTGTGGCACTAAAAGACTAACAAATTTATTTAGGGCATGAGCTCTTGTGGGAGGAAATCCCACGTCATTAGCTGCTTTGACCAAAGCAGGCTTTGCAGGGCACTTTGCCCTCTGCCCTGCACTAATGAAACAGCTGTAAGGAGGGGTGTGGTGCACTAACTCCCCAGACCACACTCACAAGAGCTGATCATTAACTCACTGTATCAGGCAGCTCAGTTCAAGGGCTTGTTGGGGGGGCCTTTCTCCTCATTTCTGGCAGAGTGCCTGGGGAACCAAGGGACATGGAGCATTAGACCTGTCCTAGCTGGGAGTGCAGGAGCCTGATGTTTGCCAGGAGTAAGATGAACTTTTGCAAAAAGTCCACTGGGGGCCAACAGGTGGGCTGCCCTGTTTCTTCCTGGCCTTGCGGATTTCATAGTCCACCCAGGCCTCCTTCTGACTCCTGACTGTGTAAGAAAGATGACCTTTCCTCATACTGACAGTAGACTGAGAAATCATCTCCCAGGAGGGGGCCAGGCTAGAATGTGGACCTGAACCCTGAGCCAGGACCTGACTCCTTGTTGTTCTTTTTGCTGGACTAGACTAACATGGCTATCCCTTTGGAAACCCTCAGCCAGCCCTCCTGTATTGCCTGCCCTCTCCCCTTGCTGTATGAGAGACTCTTGGACAGGCTAACAAATTTATTAGTTGCATGTGCTTTCATTGGAGAAAATCCCACTTCAAAGCGTTTGACAAAGCGGGATTTTCTCCCACAAAAGCTCATACCATAAATAAATTTCTTAGTCTTTAAGTGCCACAGGGACTCCCTGTTTTGCTGAACTAGACTAAGACAGCTGCCCCCTTGGAACTTGGACAGGCCAGAGACGATGATACCCACAATTTCAGAAGGGATAGCCGTCTTAGTCTAGTCCAGTAAAAAAACAGCAAGGAGTTGTGTGGCACTTTAAGACTAACAGAAAAATAAATCTGTTAGTCTTAAAGTGCCACACAACTCCTTAATGATTCCCACAACCTGTTTAGATGGGGCTGATGGGCCCCCTGCTGGCACAGTGCATAACTGGAGCAGCTGCTCTGCTGAGGGTTCCTGGGGCGGTGTGGGTCCTAGGATGCTAGAGAGACAAGGTGGCTGGGGCAGGGGAATTATTGGGTCTCCTCCTGTTGGGGAGAGATGAGCTTTCCAATCACATCAGCCTTTGCCACAGGTGGGAAAAGCACCCCTGAGCATCACAGCCAAATAGCAGATGAGACAGATTGTTTAGCATAACATATATTCATGGTAGGCCCACAGAATGGCCAGTTAACAGCCAAGGGAAGTTAGTGGGTTGCAGAGGTAATAAAGGGTAGATCCAGGAGCTAGACAGAGATTTAGAGCAGACTCACATGGTCTGTGTCCAGCAGCCTGAATAAAGAGTTACCTTTTGGCCAGCCGCTGGGGGTGGTCAGAAGGGCCAGGAGGATCAGTCGGCCTGCAGGGTCAAACACTGGTCAGAGATCCCCTCTCTCCCCACTGGACTGCAGCCCCTTACCTGTAACAGAATGTGTCCACCCCCACAGGACAGGGGCTGTGGTCGAGAGCCAAGAGTGGGGTCGGGCAGCTGAGCTTTGGCTGGGAGCAGGGCCACAGCTGGGACAGGCATGCAAGCGTGGAGGTGGAGCTGCAGCTACAGCCAGGACCTTGGCCTGGAGCACATCTGGGGGCAGAGTGCAGCTGGGAGTTGCTCCCGCTCTACAACCTTGTGGGAGCTGGCCATGCCCGACTGTGCCCACAAGATGTTGTTCCCTGAGCCCCTAGAGGGGTGCACCCACAGTTCGGGAACCACTTCCATGGGGCTTAACTAGTGTCTTCCTCCTTCCCTGGCAGTGCCTGACAAGTTCAGTGGCCTGCTAGCTTAGCACTGGGAGAAGGAGGAAGGAGCCCAGCTGATGTAGGGGTGTCAGCAGCAGTTTGAAATGCGTGCTGAGTGACTGTTGGAATGGAGAGAAATTTACATACTTGCGTGATATGAATATATCATTGGGCTTTTTCCTGTGTTCAGAACACATCCACCTTTCTGAATTATCATTGCCCATGCTGTTGTTTCCAGTTAGTAATGGACCAGTGCCATTGTTGGAATTCCTAACATACTTTTAAAAACTCTCTCTTATTGTCCTTACCACCAGCAGCCATATAGTATGACTGAGGTTCTTTTGCTTCCCTTATCAATTTTCTACAATCTATAGCTTCTGATTTATTTAATTGTGTCATGCTTCAGCAGAGATATCCAGGTTTGTAAAGCATCTCATTGTCACTTGCCATTAGTGTGAGGAAGCCTTGTCTATGCTTCAGGCCTTGTTTTCTTTCTACAAGTTAGTGATAAGCCAATCCCTGAGTCCTCCGAGCACTCTCTGTAGTGTCCAGCCTCTTATCTGCTGCATAATTATGGCTCTATCAGGCTTGCTAGTCAATACACACCACTGCTTGTTAGTTACACCTTAGAACACAGCTCTGCATTTAGATATGTTGCTATTGGAAACACAAGTTTATCAACATTCTCAAAGAACAGAGATTCAATGATAATGGGTAAGACTAGAAAAACAAGTGGTCTCTAAGAAAACAAACTCATAACAAGCCTAAACTTAATGACCAAATTCTCCTCCAGGCCAAAGAAACTTATCTCACTCCAAATTCCCTCCAGCATTTTCAGCCAAGCCTGGTTTAGATTCCTTTTTTGTGAAGCAAACTCACTGGCTGCTTGCTTACTGGAATCAAGGATGCCAAGGCATCTCTTTGCATCCCTGAGCACAGCTCTTTGATGTGCACCTCCAGACAGGGCCCATACTCCACCCACTGTTTACCTCTCCTGTTTACCTCATCCTGTAACTTTCTTCTCTTCGAAGATTTCACAACACTTCATTAGCACTTGGTTCAAACACCAGAACCACCACACAGTGCTTCATTTACATGTAAACAACCAACAAGATTGCCTGAAGAAAATCTACAAGGAGTCCTCTGGTATCTAAAGACTAACAAATTATATCTATTATATGAGCTTTTGTGGGAGAAAAATTACATTTCATCAGACACTTTGAAGATGGGGGAACTTACAGCATGGGAGGAAATAGATTGAAGGGAGTGTAAGTCATGGAAACTGGTCAGCCTGTAACAGCAAATCAAAACAGTTGTTAAGATTCACACACTGGGGAACAGCACATAGAGGAAAATGAGGTCAAATCACCTGTTGTAATGAGAAAAAAAAAAAATCCGAAGTCCCTATTTAGCCCTGAAGCAATGCAGTTAAATTTGCAAAGGAATTCTAGCTGTGCAGCTTCTCTTTGAGGCCTGTTCATTTGCTTGAGCACAGCAATTAGATCACTTCATGACCACCAAGCTCAAGGCTTCAAAGAGAAGCTGCAGAGCTAGAATTCCTTTGCAAATTTGACTGCATTGCTTCAGGGCTAAATAGGGACTTTGGATCTTTCTTTTTCCTAATTACAACAGGTGAAGTGACCTCATCCTTCCCTATGTGCTGTTCCCCAGTGTGTGAATCTTAACAGCTGCTCTGATTTATTTGCGAGCTGTCCTGGATAAAGGAGCCTGGCCCACTAAACCAGTTCTCAAACTTTGTTTGCTGGGGCCTCTTTGAAAATATTGCAGGCTGCGATGAATGGTTGGTCACTTACCAGTAACTATCTTTCTTTGAGATGGGCTGCTCACACACATTCAGTTACAGGTGTCTACATCCTGCAGTGCACAGTAGCTCAGAAAGTCTTTAGCGTTAGCCTGTCAGGTCAGGGCACACAGCCAACACCTCCTCCACGATGCGACCCCGGCTATATAGGTGACCATGACCCTGACCCTCCCAGTCCCATATACCTTTGCCAACTCTGTAGCGGGGATGGTGGGAGGGGCCTGAATGTATGTGAGCAGCCCATCTCGAAGAAGGATGGTTACTGGTAAGTAACCAACCGTTCTCCTTCGAGCACTGCTCACATCATTCAGATACTGGTGACTGCTAGTCGTACCCAAGGATGGTGGGAGGAGTTACAGTCTACCCACACTGAGTACAGCTCTGCCCAAGGCCGTGTCCTCTCTAGCCTGTTGGGCAATGGCATAGTGCATTGTGAAGGTATGTACTGATGACCACGTAGCTGCCCTGCAGATCTCTTGGATCAGGACCTTGGCGAGGAAGGCCATAGAAGATGCCTGAGCCCTGGTAGATTGGGCTCTCACAGTTTCTGGAAGAGGCATGTTTGACCTTCTGTAGCAGTCTTTGATGCAGTTTACAATCCATTTGGAGATGCACTGAGAGGACACTGGGGAACCACTCACGCATTCGGCGACTGTCACGGACAGTTGGGAGGTCTTATGGAAGGGTTGAGTATGCTCGATATAAGTTAGGAGCGCTGTCCTCAGATCTAAGGGGTGCCACCATCCCTGGTTTTCTGTGCCCTGGGGGTTGGGATAGAAAACCAGCAGGCAAATTTCTTGGTTCATGTGGAAGGGGGTGGCCACCTTGGGTAGAAAGGAGGGGTGGTGACGGAGGAACACCTTGTCCGGGAAGAGCGTTGTATATGGGGGTTCAGAGGAAAGAGCTTGCAACTCTGAAACCCTTCTAGCTGAGGTGATTGCTACTAAGAAAGCCACCTTCCATGACAAAACTAGCAGGGTGGCTGAATCCAAGGGTTCGTACAGCGGCTCTGTTAATGGCTGGAGTACAACATTCAGATCCCACTGAGGGGTGGGCTTACGAGGGTGGGGAAAAAGCTTTTCCACACCTTTCAGGAACCTGTGAGATATAGAGTGTGAAAAGACTGGGGCCCCGTCTACCCTTTCGTGAAGGGCTGAAATTGCTGCTAAGTGGACTCTCAATGAGGACAGCAACAGACCTTTTTCTCGAAAGTCTAGAAGATAGTCCAGAATTGTATGGATCGGTGCTGTGACAGGATCTATGCCTTTGTCACGGGACCCAGTGGAGAAGCATTTCCATTTGGCCATGTATTTGGACCTAGTGGAGGGCTTTCTGCTACCAACCAGGACCTTCTTAACCCTGTCCGAGCAGCACCTCTCTTGCTAGCTGAACCAGAGAGCATCCAGGCTGTCAGGTGCAGGAGGCCTGGGTTCAGATGCCGAAAGCGCCCTGAGTCCTGTGTTGGGAGATTTGCCCACTGAGGGAGGCGGATGTCACGGAGAACCCAGAAAAGCCTCTTGGATCCCCTCTGTTCACAGCCCACCAGGACTCTGCTACGGTGGAGCCTTCTCCCATTCACCAGGGTCTCCACGCTACCTGTAGCCAGCTTCCCAAATCCAGGCCCAGAGAGTCCAATCCTTGCTCTGTCTGGTCTCCCTTGGGGGGGGTTCCTCCCCCTACAAGGGTCCCAGCCGTCCCAATCAGCAGTGACACTCAGCCAGTGTAGCAGTCAGAGGGTTTATTAGCAATCCACTTTGCACAGCAGCTAGGACAGTTGGCTCTCAGATCACCTAGGAGGGCAGATAGTAAACCCCCAGGACAAGCCCCAGAGGTCCTGCCCCTCTGACCTCCATCTTCCTTCCTCCTCTCTCCCCTTTGTTCTCCTCCCTATCCAGCTGCCCTGCCCCTGGTCTAAACCGGCCACAACCTGTCACCCCCAGGGGGGTCCAGGTAAGGTCGCACTAAAGCCTCTTTCCCCCCAGTGGTACCTATAGTTATCACACCCCTGTGTCCCATCACCAGAATACCATCACCAAAGAACAGGAACAGAAAAGAAGAACCACAGTAACCCAAGAGGTTTTCTTACTTCATCACACCTCTCCCCCCTTGGAGACTGAACTGAGCGGGGTCACCTCCTCCGGTGACCTGGGGAAGTTCTGACCCCCACCCTTGTGTTAAGGCATCTGCTACTACATTCGCACTTCCCTTGACATGTATCACCTCCATATCACAGCCCTGAAGAATTAACCCCCCACCTCCTGAGCTTGGCGTTAGTACCCTTTTAGCAAGCCCTCCCAGCTTGACTAAAATCTCATCCATCCAGGGCATGGGGTATGCGTCAGACGCTGTGACGGAGTTCAGCTTGCCATAGTCCACACAGAACCGGATCGAGCCATCTTTCTTGGGTACCAGCCCTACCGGAGAAGCCCATGGGCTGGTAGATGGTTGTATAACCACCAAGGCCAGCATGTCCTGGATCTCCCTCTCTACATCCCAGGCTACCTTCCCAATGACTCTAACTGGGGAGCACTTTATGGGATTGGTCGTTCCGGTCTCTATGTGGTGCACCACTAAGTTGGTAAGCCCAGGCTGGCTAGAAAACAGTGGTCGGTAGGACTCCAGCCCTGCACTAATCTCTTCCCTCTGGGCCACAGTTACCTGGTCGGATAAGGGAATTGAGTCCAGGGAGGATCCATTCTCCACCCGGCTACCGAACCTCAACAGGGGATCTCCCCCCAGACCCTCCCATTGTCCGCATACAGTCAGTCCCAGCCCCCCTCTGTCAAAGTAATGTTTCATCCTAGTACCAGTGTACACTTTTTGTTTGTGTGACCAGTGGGACAGTTCTACCACATAGTTCACATCGCTCAGTTGTTTGGTGACCTTGACGGGTCCCTCCCAGGCAGCCTGGAGCTTATTCCTTTGCACCAGGATAAAAACTCTCACCTGATCCCCAACCCCATATGATCTGGCCGGGGCACTGCAATCATCCTCAACTTTCTGCTGCCTTTGGGCCTGCATTAAGTTTTCCCTAACCAGGTCCATAAGCCCCATGAGTTTCTCCTGGAAAATCAGGCTGTATTCTACTACTGATTCCCCAGTGGGGGAAGCCTTCCCCTCCCACTCATCTCTTACTAAGTCCAAAGGGCCTCTCACTCTTCTCCCATATAACAGCTCAAATGGAGAGAAACCCGTGGACTCTTGGGACACATCCCAGTATGCAAACAACAGGGGTTGTAGATATTTGTCCCAGTCCTGTGAGTATTGGGCCATAAAGACCTTTAGCATCCTTTCCAGAGTTTCACTGAATCTTTCCACCAGCCCGTTGGTCTGCAGGTGATAGGCTGACGCCCAGGTGTGTTGGGCCCCGCACTTCTCCCTGAGACACTGCAAGAGGGCTGACATACAGTTAGACCCTTGGTCCATGAGGACCTCCTGGGGGAACCCCACCCTACTGAAAATGCCCATCAGATTGGTGGGAGCCAGAGGTACAGCCCCTGGGTACGGGGTAACCAAGTCTACCCCCACCCAAATATATTTCTTCCCTGATCTGGTGGCTTTGCTGAGGAACCCTACTATGTCCATTGCCCTCTTCTGGAATGGCTCCTCTATGACCCGGGGGGGTCTCAGCTCAGCCCCACCTTTGTCCGGGGCCTTCCCCACCCTCTGACAAGTGTCACATGATTGGCAATATCGCTTGACTGCATCGAAAATTCCCGGCCAGTAGAAGTTTTGCAGCAGCCGTGGCTGGGTGCATTTTATCCCCTGGTGTCCTGACAGAGGAACATCATGGGCCAAGGACAACAGTCTTTGGCGGTATCTTTGGGGCACCACCAATTGTCGCCTGACCTGCCACGGCTCCGCCTCTGCCACTGGAGTCCACTCTCGGTACAGGGCCCCTTTGTCCCACAGGAATTTCTCCCTGGGGTCTCTCCCAAGGGACTCCTCAGCCCCAAGGTCCGTGAGCGCCCTCAGCTTTGCTAGTGAAGGGTCGCCCCACAGATCCTCCTGAAACTCGCTTGTGGGAGAGGATGTTGGAGTCTGTTCCCCAGCCTTGTCCAGGGTGGGATCCTCTTTCTCGCACTTTTCTGGCCCCATCGGTTTCATCCGCCCCTCTACAAGGTTTCTCGTCTTTGTCTCAGGGACACTAGGTGTAAGGAGCCCCTGCAGGCCCTGACTCCTGGTAGCAGCCAATGTTCTCTGGGGTTCACTGGGCCACCCTTCTAGATTTTGTCCCATCAGTACCTCGGCTGGCCAACGACTGTGCACCCCTATCTCCTTGAGGCCCTCTTTGCCTCCCCACTTCAGATGCACTCTTGCTACAGGCACTTGTACAGGTAGCCAGAACACCTCCCTTAGGTTCAGATAAGTATCAGGGACCCTCTTGTTGGGTCCCCCCACCTCCAGCCAGGCCAGAGTCGCCTCCGCACCCGTATCCCAGAGCCCTTGGACTTTTCTTCCCTCTACCGCTATAGGGATGAGGAGCTGCTGACCTCCCTTTGGTGGGCCTGAGCTCACTTGGTGAATAGAGGATTCTGAGTCTGGAGACTTGCCCGGTACCAGCGAGCCCACCTGGCCACCCACTCCCTCACTGGGAGTGTCAACCCGACTATCTGCTGCTTCTGCCATGGTTAGTGCCTCCTCTGGACAGGCTCCTACCCAATGCAGACTTTGGGCAGTCGATTTGGCCCTCTTGTCTCTGTGTTTTCAGCACTGAGCTCTCTTGTGGCCTGTCTCACCACATGAAAAGCACCTCCAGTCTCCCTGTTCACCAGGGCCTAGTTGAGTAGTTCCCTTGGATGCTCTGTCTTCTGGGGCTCCCTTCTGAGAGTCCTGTTGGAGCCTCCCCCACAGGTCCCCCTTCCGGCCCCCTTCCCCCTTCAGACCTAGCCCATGACCCGACCAGCTGGCCACAAACTCATCAGCCAGCCTGCCGGCACTGCGGAGGTTCTTGGGTTTCCGGTCCATCAGCCACCGCCTCAGCTCGGGGAAACAAATGTTATATAACTGCTCCAGGCCCAGCAGTTCCCCCACTTCTTCCCTGGTTGCGTTCCCAGCCAAGCCAGTCCATTTCCAGAGGTACCCCTTTATCAATGTGCTGGTTTCCAGGTAGGTCACCCCTGGCTCTTTCTGCACAGATCCTAGTTTCTCCCAGTACGCCTCAGGGATCAGCTGAAACTTTGGCAGCGGAGCTTGCTTGAACTGCTCATAATCTCCAGTTTCTGCTCCCTCCATCTGATCGAGTACCTCCGTCACTTTTGGACCCAGAAGAAGGGTCAGATACCGCAGCCGGTCTGCGAGATTCAGCTGATGCACATTACAGGTTCTCAAAGATGGTGAGGTAGATGTCAATGCTCCCTCCCTCCTCAAAGGGACCCATCAACTTAGTACTTTGGGGTCCAGCAGGAAGGGGCTCTCGGACTCTGCCCTCACTGTTCATTGGGGCCCCATCCTGGCTCCTAAGTCTGGCCAGCTCCAGCTCATCTTGTCTCTCTTTTCTCTCTCTGCCATCTCCAGTTGTTTCATTTTTAACTCAAATTGGCGTTGTCTTGCTTTATCCTGTAACTCCTGTAGCCTCAGCTCCAGTTCCAGCCGCCTTATTTCTGGGGGGAACTGAACTGTGAGCGTCCCCTAGGGATTGGGGACTGCTGCTGAGAAGGCCCCGGGCTGCAGCTCCCAGCTCCTCTGGGCACCTCCTCTGGGGCAGGCTGGCGTCGCCTGCGCCCCTCTCTGGCTGGGGTTTGTTGTTGGGACAGGTCAGGGCTGCTACTGCTGCTACTTCTGAGCTCCCTGGAGGCTCCCACCCCTGAGGGGTCTCTCTCTCTGCCCCCATCGCTCTCTTCCAGCTGGGCAATGAGCTGCCTCTTGGTGAGCCTGCTGACTTTTAATCCTCGAGCCTTACTAATGTTCACTAGTTGTTGTTTTAACAACGGCTTGTAATCCATGATGTCCTGTTATCACCAGCAGTAGGTGAGACCAACGTCTCTCTCAGTGAATCCAGCTCTCAGGATCAGGTTTCAGCAAGCACACCTGAGTCCACTTCCCCCATCATCCAATCAGGTGCAGGACATTTGCATGTTCACTGCTCTCTCCATCAGTCTCCCAGCTGAAGGATGTTTCCACAGAGTGGGCCTCTGATTGGCTGCCTCCCTGCCTCCCAATTCAAATCCAAGGCACGGATCCTTCCAGGGACTGACCAGACCACCCTGGAGGAAACCCCTCTCTTGGTCAGGGATGCAGGTCTTTGAACAACTCCCCAGGTGTCTCTAGGCTGGGCAGCTTCATCAAATGAGCCCCAGGAGCCTGCTGATCCACAAAGCTCCTTGGGTCTGTTCAGACACACACTGTCCTTCCGAAGGGACCAACGTTACCCCTTCCTGCTGCCCCCTCTTGCCAGCACTGCACTGGATAGTCACTCACTGTGGGGTCTCGCTGTAGGGTGTCCCATCGCTGCCACCAAGATGTCATGGAGAACCCAGAAAAGACTCTTGGATCCTCTCTGTTCACAGCCCACCAGGAGAGCAGTGGCTAAGCAAAGCAGGCAGCCCTGGCCACGGGCCCACTAGCGTCATGGTTTGGTTGGGCTGGGATAGCGCCCTGGAGCCCAAGGAGCATGGACCAGGAGCTGTTGGCGAGGTGGCCAGTGTCACGGAGAACCCAGAAAAGCTTCTTGGATCCTCTCTGTTCACAGCCCACCAGGACTCTGCTACGGTGGAGCCTTCTCCCATTCACCAGGGTCTCCACGCTACCTGTAGCCAGCTTCCCAAATCCAGGCCCAGAAAGTCCGATCCTTGCTCTGTCTGGTCTCCCTGCGGGGGGGGGTCCTCCCCCTACGAGGGTCCCAGCCGTCCCAATCAGCAGTGACACTCAGCCAGTGTAGCAGTCAGAGGGTTTATTAGCAATCCACTTTACACAGCAGCTAGGACAGTTGGCTCTCAGATCACCTAGGAGGGCAGACAGTAAACCCCCAGGACAAGCCCCGGAGGTCCTGCCCCTCCGACCTCCATCTTCCTTCTTCCCCTCTCTCCCAGTTGTTCTCCTCTCTATCCAGCTGCCCTGCCCCTGGTCTAAACCGGCCACAACCTGTCACCCCCAGGGGGTCCAGGTAAGGTCACACTAAAGCCTCTTCCCCCCTAGTGGTACCTATAGTTATCACACCCCTGTGTCCCATCACCAGAATACCATCACCCAAGAACAGGAACAGAAAAGAAGAACCACAGTAACCCAAGAGGTTTTCTTACTTCATCACAGCGGAGCAGGGTCTTTATGGACAAGTCCTGCAGGAGCGGGAGCCAGTGTTGTCTGGGCCAGTCCAGAGCTATTATGATGACATGTGCTCCGTCCGCAAGCACCTTAAGTAGCACTCTGGATCAGGGGAACTGGCGGGAAGGCATACATCAGGGCCCCCGACCAACTGAGGAGGAAGGTGTCACTGAGTGAGCCCTCCTCCCAACCCCAGAGGGAACAGAATTGAAAGCATTTGTGGTTCTGTTTGGTGGCGAAGAGGTCCACTGGGGAGGTCCCCATCTGTCTGTCAACAGGGGAAATAACTTGTTGTGAAGGGACCACTCATGACTCACTAGGGTTTTCCTGCTGAGTGTGTCTGCTAAGCCGTTGTCCACCCCTGGTAGATGGGAGGCAACCGGCGTACAGTGGTGATCTAGCGCCACTTGCCACAGTTTGCACACCTCCTCGCAAAGGTCTGAGGAACATACCCCCCCACTTGTCGGTTGATCTAGAACATGGCCATTGTATTGTCCATGAGGACCTGGACTGTTCTGCTACGAATTTTGTTGTGGAAGGTCAGGCAGGCCAGTCTGATGGCCCATAATTCCTTCACATTTATGTGGACGAGTTTGTCCTCAGGGGTCCAGAGACCTTGAGTGGAGAGGCCCCCGGACAGATGGGCTCCCCAACCTGAGCCCGAAGTATCGGTTATCAGAGTCACTGAGGGTTTGGGCTCCCTGAATGGAATACCCCCCATCGCAAAGCGGGGGTCCCTCCAGATTTGGACGGACTCCAGGGCATGCTGGGGAACCAAGAGTACTTTGTCTAGATGGTCTCTCCATGGCTGGAACATCGTGGAGAACCAGAGCTGGAAGGGTCTCATCCTCAAGCGTGCTGTCTGGATTACTGAGATGGCAGCTGCCATGTGGCCCAGAAGCTGCATGCACCGGCGAGCTGTGGTGAGTCTCGGCGCTTGCAGTTCCGTAATGATGGTGCAGATGGACCGAAATCTTGACAGGGGCAAGGACGCCGTGCCTTGACGGGCATTTAGTCGTGCCCCTATGAATTCTATGTCTTGAGTGGGGCAGAGCTTTGACTTCTCTGTGTTTATGCAGAGACCGAGGAATCTGCAAAGCTTTACTACCAGTTTGACGTGATGTTGTACTTAGCAGCTTGTCTTCCCTACTGTAAGCCAGTCATCTATATAGTGGTAGATTTTGATGCCTGTCCTGCGCAGGAAAGCTGTGACTGGTGCCACACATTTTGTAAAAACCCTGGGGGCCAGCAATAGCCCGAAGGGAAGAGCGGTAAGCTGGTAATGGCTCCGTGCCACCACAAACCTGAGAAAGCATCTGTGGTGAGGTTGGATGGTTATGTGAAACTAAGCGTTCTTTAGGTCCAGGGCTGCAAACCAGTCTTCTGGGAACAGGGAGGGAACAATTTGAGACAGGGAAACCATGGGGAACTTTATTCTCCTTATGTACTTGTTTAGCGCTCTGAGGGCTAGAATAGGCTGTAGATCCCCATTGGATTTGGGGACCAGGAAGTATTGGGAGTAAAGCCCCTTGCCCCTCTCCTGTTTGGGGACCTTTTCTATGGCCCTGAGGGAGAGGAGTTTTTGGCATTTGGCCTTGAGCCAGCATAACTGTTCTTGGTTTCCCAGTGCTGCATGAGGGGGCGGTTTTCTGTCCCAAGGAGTTGAAAGGAACTGGATGCAGTATTCTCGTGCCACTGTGTTGAGGACCCACTGGCCTGATGTAATGTGGGCCCACTGGCGGGCAAAGTGGTGCAGGCAGTGGGGGGGGGGGGCAGGGACCTTGGCACGCTGCCCTTGAAGGGACCATCAAAAATGTTGTTTACGGCCTGAGGAGAGGTTGGACCCTTGTCCACGCCTTCCGGACAGTGAGGTGTTGAGCTTTCCCCCTTTACCTGGATGATTCTTGTCCTTATCCAAATCCCCAAGGTGATGCTGGGGGAACTGGCAAGATCTTGGGAACTGACTCTGCAGTTGAATCTGTTGCTTTCATTGCTGTAACTGCTGTTGGAGCTATTGATGTGGTCTCGTCTAGTGCCTGCTGGATTGTGGGGTGTATATCCCTAGGGATCAAAGCGTGGCCCTAGAGTCCTTCATACCATGGAGCGTCGTATTGGTGGATGAAGCAAAGAGGTCAGGGCCTTCAAAGGGGATGTCCTGGATAATTTGTTGCATCTGTGCAGATAGGCCTGAGCCATGCAGCAGGCCAACTGACACTTGACAACTGTGGAGGCGATGGTGCGGGCCACTGTATCCACTGCATCCCAGGTAGCCGCCAGAGCATCCCTAGATGCCCTCTCCCCTTCCTCTAGCATTGCTTCAAAGTCCCTCAGGTGCTCCTCAGAGATGGCCTCCCACAGGTTAAAGATGTAGCGTGTCATTAAAGCTAAATGGTTGGAGATACGACCTCCCCAGGAGGTCGAGCTTCTTTGCCTCTTTGTTTTGGGGCATGGAGCTTGGCTGGCCCTGTCTCTCCCCTTGGTTTATGGCATCGACCACCAAAGACCCTGGGGTGGGGTGATGAAATAGGAAAGAGAACCTGTCAGGCGAGACATAGTATTTCTTATCCACGACCTTGGACACTGGCGGGATCGAGGCTGCCGTTTGCCAGCATTCTTGGACAATGCGCTATACTCCCGAGTGTAGCGGGATTGCCACCCTTGCTGGAGGGGTTTTACAGCAAGCATCGAAGAGGGAGTCATCCTCCTCTTGGATTGTTCCTAATTTCAATTTAAGGTTCGCCGCGATACGGTGGAGTAGGTCCTGTTCAACGCTGGGATCCCCATGCAGTCAGCGGATTTGTCGATTAGACGCTCATTTGGTGATGAGGAGGATTGGGCCCGGGATCTATTGCGTTGCGTAGAATCAGGATCAGATTCGTCATCAGAGAGGTCCGAGGACTCCCGTGGAGGCAACTGGGCATAGCGGGATGAGGCGTCATCGGTTGTTGTGCTCAGCCAATCGAGGGTCCACTCGTTATGGGACAATCTCCCTAGAGGCACAGGCGCAGTGGGAAGCACAGATGCCTCCCCATGTACCCGTGGTCTTGTTGACCTCACTGAGCTCAGGGATGGAGAGCTCTTGCGCAGTCTCTTTCTCAGGCGCTCCTCCTGAGAAGTGGAGGGGTGGTCCTCAGAGGACGAGCTAGAAGACACTCCACCTGATAACTGGGAGCCTGGTAGCGAGGGCTCTTCACAGGAGCGATGGAGTGAGGTTCCCTGTCCCTCTGTACCCACCTGTGGTACCGGTGGAGGGCTGGGTGGCCATGCTGGGTCCCAGTGTTGGGCTAGCCGCTAGTACCTGGTTGCAGATTGGTGCCGGGTCAGAGGCTAGCATGGAGCTGGATGCTGGTACCGGTGTTGGTTAGATGACGGTACAGGGCTTGCTGTCGGTACCATGAGGGGTGGTACCAGGTCCTGCAGTACCGATGGAGAAGGTGCCACCTTGGTCTTCTTTTTCTTCTTCTGCACCAGAGCTGGGTTATGGTGCCCTTGTTGGGCTGTCGGGGGTGCCTGTGCTGGTACCTGTCTCGGTACAGCTGAGGGGCTACCCGGTGACTGACGAGCTCGGTGCTGGAGCAGTACTGTAGCGGGTCGAGTTTTCGAGCCCAGTACTGATGATTGGTGGCAGGGTTTCTGAGCCCAAGCCGACCGGGGGTCTAGCAGAGCACTCGTGGCCCAGCTGGTTTCGGGGGTGGTTGCTCCACTCCCTGAGATCAAGAGAAGGCGGCTCTCCCTTTCTAAGCAGGTCCTCTGCTTGAAGGACCAGCAAATGGAGCATGCTGCCATGAGGTGGGACTTACCCAAGCAAGCGAGGCATTTTTTGTGCAGGTTGTCCATCGGAAAAGCCCTGCAGGATTCCAAGCACAGCTTGAAACCAGGCATCTTGAATTTCACGGGAAAGACAGGCACTTGCCTTTAGCAAGTTTACGCTGATCCGAACAAGTACTGATGGCGGAAAAAGGAACTGGGAGGGTCAGGGTCACGGTCACCTATATAGCTGTGGTTGCGGCGCAGAGGGGGCGTTGGCCATGTGCCCTGACCTGACAGGCTAACGCTAAAGACTTTCTGAGCTACCGTGCACTGTGGCACGTAGACACCTGTAACTGAATGATGTGAGCAATGCTCAAAGGAGAACCCCTGCTCTCCAGCCACCCAGCTCCAATGGCAGCACAGATGTAAGGGTGACACTACTCTAACCCTTCCAATAGATTTGTGACCCCTTTAAGGAACTGCTCTCAGTTTGAGAAACGCCTTGTATTTCTGTATGCTAATACAGGGTGTGTGATGGAGACCCCGGACAAGCCTCTTGGATCCCCTCTGTCCACAGCCAGTCAGGACTCTGCTACGGTGGAGTCTCCTCCCGTCCAGCACCTCGGGTCTCCCCGCTCCGTGCAGCCAGCCCCCAACTCCAGGCTCAGAGGGTCAGATCCTTGCTCTGTCCGGTCTCCCTTGGAGGGGATTTCCTCCCCCCAGGAGGGTCCCAATTGTCCCAATCAGCAGCGACTCTCAGCCAGTGTGGCAATCAGAGGGTTTATTAGCAAACCAATTCATACAGCAGCAAGGACAGTTGGTATCAGCATCCTCAGAACAACCACAAGTGAAACCCCCAGGGGATTAGGGCTACACCCCAGGGCAGGGTCCTGTCTCTTGGACCCTCCATTTCCCTCCTACCCTCCTTCCCCTTGGTCCTTTGTTCCCCTGCTTGCTCTGCCCACCTCTCTGCCCCCTGGCCCAACCAGCTGAATCCAGTGTGACCAGCGGGGGGGGGTCCCAGGTACAGGCTCCCTAAACACGACCCCCCTGCCCCTAGTGGCTCTACCTCATATCACCCACCTGTGTTCCATCACCCCAACAGAAAAGAAAGAGGGTCAACACCCATGTCTTCCCTTATTAACCTAGCAGAGGGTTCCCACTTCTCCACAGGGTGAAAGTACACAAAGGCAGATTTCACTGGGGATGCCAGACTGCAAGGTCCATGATGCATTTTTCATGGCCATGTATTTGGCAGGGCCCTACTTATTGACAGGTGCGTACGGACCTGGTTGTTCTCTAGTGTGATGTCATGGTCTGTAGCAGATGTCATCTGGTGCGTGCTTTGTCTGGTGGGAAACTGATCCATACACATTCCAGACCATTTGCTTCCTTGCTGTCCATCACTCAGAAACGGTCATGCCATTTTTGGCTCCCTGCTGGGATGACTGTTGCGCTTATAATAAGCCACACCCGGCTTTTTTGGGAAGCTCAGCGTCTTATAATTTGTCACCTGCATTTTGGGGCTTATAATAAAACAAACTGGGCATATAACCTGAGCTCCATGGTTTGGGTTTGCACGTGTGCTTGTATGGATGTGGTGACCATTTATTGTCACACCCAGCAACCAATGAGTGTGTGTGGATGCAACACCATGCTCTGAAACGTTTCTAGTTTCCTTTGGTCAGAAGCTGGGCCTGGATGACGGGGTGGATCGCGCCATGACTGCCTCTTCTGTTCATTCCCTCTGAAGCATCTGGCATTGGCCATGGTCAAAAGACAGGTTACTGGGCTAGACAGACATTGGTCTGACCCAGTATGGCACCTCTATGACGAAGTGGAAATTCACTGTCACGGCTTTAGGAATCTGGTATGTGCCTCAGTTTCCCTCTATATTTTGCCTGGCTATCCCAGTGTGGGGGCCAGCCACCCAGGATTAAGTTGGCTCTCAGGGCAGAGTCAGTGACATCACCTTGTCTGATGGAATGACCTGACTCATTAAGGAACAGGTTGAAACCAACCCAGATCAACAAGGGGCCCAGAGGGACCAGGCAGTCTCCTGGGGCTCATGAATAAACACAAGGCTGAGCAGAGACATGAGTTAGAGCACAAAGGACTGAGACAGAGACAGATGTGGGGGTTTTAGGGAGAAGCTGGGACTGTCTGAGAAAATCTAAGTGAGACAGAGCCCCAAAGGGCAGCTTGACTGGCAAATTAGGCCAGGCTGAGCGTTTAATCTCCATCTCCCTGTGCTGACTTCAGCACTTCCTCTGCTCTGGGCCAGATGAATAACAAGTCTCCTGTTCTCAAACTGCTGCTTGGATGTCCCTGCAAATCCCTATTGGGCTTCACATGTCCCTGAGGAATGGACAGGTCTCTAACCAGGCATCTGGCTAAGTTGCACTGGCAAGGCAGAGCTCAGAGAAGGACTGGGGCCAGGAGTCCAGTATAGCAGGCCACAAGTCTGTGCAGCATGTCCTGGAGGACAAGTGGGACCCTGGAGGGTCCAGCTCTCTGAAGGGGTCACTCCAGGATCCAAAGGCTCTTAAACAAAGTACATGGCCATGGGATAAGAGAGGAAGTCCTTCCTCTTCCCTGCATTTATTTCCTCCCTTTCTGTCAGTTCCCCCATCTTCAAAGCATCTGATGAAGTAGGATTTTCTCCCATGAAAGCTCATTCATTAAATAAATGTGTTAGACTTTAAGTATCACAGGACTTCTCCCAAAAGGGGCAGCTGTGTTACTCTAGTCCAGCAAAAGAAGCAAGGTGTCCTGTGACACTTCAGGTATGCCTACACTTACAATTAAGTTTGAATTAAGAAGGCTTAATTTGAACTAAATTAGTGCATGTCCACACTTGCTTTCATTAGTTCGAACTAAGGAAAGCCTAGTTTGAATCTATAAAACCTCCCTTAAGTTTGAATTGATCGTTAATTTGAGTTTACTAGTTCGAATAACTCAATGTATCTGTGCTAATTCAAACTGTTAGTTTGAATTAACCACAGCTTGATTTTCCCTATGCAATAGCATCCCCTGCCTGATTCGAACTTGCAAGTCCTGTCCATGGACATGCTAGTTTGAATTAGGGTTTCTAGTGTTGTTGTGTTAATTCGAATTAACTTAATTAGAACTAATAATTATTAGTCCAAATTGATAAGTTCGAATTCAGTTAATTCGAACTATCCTTCTAAGTGTAGATATACCCTTAAAGACTAACACAGCTGCCCCTATGGAACTTCCCTGGATCAGTAACCTGTTAAGATAGGAAACAAAGGGTAGGATAAATGGTCAGCTTTCAGAGTGGAACAAGAGTTTGCACTGGGACAAGTATTGTTCAACAGATTCATAGATAACCTGCAAACAGTCAGGTGGCAAGATTTGCCAATGATACAAAACTACGCAAGATAGCAAAGTCCAAAGCAGGTGGTGAAGAGTCACAAAGGGCTCAACACAACTGTGTGACTGGACAACAAAATGAAATTCATGTTTGATAAATGCAAAGTGGTGCACATTGGAAAATATAATCCCAGCTATGCACATAAATGATGGGGGTCTAAATTAACCGTTTTCACTCAAGAAAAAGAGCTTGGCATCGCTACAGCTAGTTGTCTGAAAACATCCATTCAATGTGTAGTGGCAAACAAAAAAGGTAACAGACTGGTGGGGATGATCAGGAAAGGGATAGATAATGAGATGGAAAATATTGTATTGCCTCTGTATAAATTTGCCTCTGGAATACTGTGTGTGGATCTAGGCTCCCTGCCTCAAAGAAGGTACATTGGAGCTGGAAAAGGTCAGAGAAGGATAACTACAATGACTGGGGTATGAAAACCCTTCCAGATGAGGAGAGATTAATAAGGCTGGGACTTTTCAGCTTGGAAAAGAGATGACTAAGGGGGCATATGATAGAAATCTATAAAATTATGACTGGTGTGGAAAAAGTAAATAAGGATGTCTTATTTACTCCCTCTCATACCACAAGAACTAGGGGTCACCCAAACAAATTAACAGACAGCAGGTTTAAAATGAACAAAGGAAAGAAAGAAAAAAAAGTATTTCTTCACACAACCCATAGTCAACCTGTGGAACTCCTTGCCATAGGATGTTGTGAAGGCCAAGACTATTAAGGCATTAAAAAAAGAATTGAGTAAGTCCATGGAGGATGGGTCCATCAGTGGCTCTTAACCAGGAGAGGCAGGGATTGCTGTTTGCCAGAAGCTGAAAATGGCCAACAGCAGGGGTGTTGCTGGCACCGGACTTACTGGGCTTGAGCCCCGAGTCCCAGCACCTGAGCCCTGGGTCCACCACCAGCCTGCCCATGGTGGCTGCTGCAGTGGCAGTGCATGACCCCTGAGTGCCAGAACACGAGCCCTGTGTCTTTTCCTGGGCCAGGGCATCCTGGACAACAGGAAGGATCACTTGGTTCCCTGTTTTGTTCGTTCCCTCTGAAACACCTGCCATTGCCCGCTGTTGGAAGACAGGACGCTGGGCTAGATGGACCTTTGGTCTGAACTCTTGTGGCTGTTCTTCTATGTAAGAACTGGTGTGTAGCCCTGATCCTGTGGCTCCATGAAGCCCTCGTCTTTCTTCATCCATCTGTCATCTCTTGCCTTATCCTTTGATGGGCCCTGATCCATAAATGGGGCTTCTAGATGCTGCAGTAATACAACTAATAATTATCTCCCCTCACTGGACAGAGGGGAAACTGAGGCACCGAGTGGGTCAGTGACTGAGTGGCAGACCCCAGACAAGAACCCCAGTGTTCTAACTCCCAGCCATGCATGTGACCTGTGAGACACCGCTCTCCCCAACTTTGGCAGCTGCACCAGCTCCGATTGGAACAAAGCAACGTGCCCTTCATGTTAATTATGTCTCCAGCCCCACAGATTTGGGATCTCATGACCTCAGAGACCCGATGATCACCCACTGAGCCCCGTGTGCCCTCTGTTCGGCAGGCACAGATGCTGTGGGGGGAGAACTGGTGCAGGGCAAAGTGAATTTGTCTCTGCTGCTCACCAGGCAGTTTGGGCCCGCCAGATGGCACTGTGACACAACTCGTGGTGTCTGGCTGCAACTGATGGAGCTCTGACAGGCGTGAGAGCAAGGGATGGGGCTGAGACCCAAGAGAGATTCCACCCAGTCAGCCCGCACCCTGGCACTGAAGGCCACAGCCCACGAACCAGCCAAGGTGGGGGCAAAGTCTACGCTCCCCCCTTGACCAAGACACCCCATGTTCAAAGGTGTGAAAATAGTGCCTGCTCACCCCAGCTCCACAGCTGTTTCTGAGGCAGTACGTGGCCTCAGCCTGGGGGCCAGAGCAGAATCTGAGCCAGGCAGCTGGGCTGGGACTCCAGGGTCTCACAAGGGGCTCCCCAGGTGCCCGGCTAATAGCCTTGTTGCTGCTTCCACAGCCCACCTTATGCGTGCTCTGCATGAGGGCAGATCCCAGACTGGTCGGATTCCAAATCATCATGTCAGGCCAGAGCCAGAGCCTGGCAGTTTTGTTCGGCACAGAGCTTGCAGCTGGGTCAAGGCTGGGGAAACTGAGACATGGAGCCTCAGACATGATCACACGGGAGAGCCAAGAAAGGACACCAGCACATCTAGGTGATGCCCCTGGAGCAGGAGACTGATCAGCCCCTTTGGCTTGGAATCAGCTGGAGGGGCATCATCAGAGCAGTATATCCCCGGCTCACGTCTCCCTCTAGCTGTGGCTCGAAGCATCGGCTGCTGGCTGCAGGCTGGGTGGTCCAAGCTGCAGAAGGGAGGGCCATCCTGGTGAGTCCAAGCTGCTGGTCTGGGTCCCTGATTAATTCCAGATCAGTGATGATCTGGGGGGTGGGGGGCCTGCATTTCTGCCCCCCAAGGACCACCAGCATTGATGGGCTGCTTCTACATTTGGCCCAGGAGGCAAGTGCAGGGGACAGATGCAGAGTGAGTCACCCGGGCTGGAGCTGGGCTGGTGGCTGGGAAGCAGGAAAGCAGGGGGGGCTGTGTGGGGGTTGCCAGCCAGTGCTGATAATGTGAGAGGGAAGGAATCAGTGCAGGGTGACTCAGCTGACATTGCAGACAGCACACAGGGGAGGTGCTGGAGAGGTCCCAGAGGAAGCAGATGAAGTTCCTGGGAAATGACACATCTCCGGTGAGTTCAGGGACAAGGGGATTGGATGCTGAGTGGCCTGTCTCTGTGGGGCTGGCAGGAGGGAGCAGGAGCAGTCTGACATACATGGTCTCGCCGCTAGAGGGTGACAAAGCCACACCGTGTGAGCAGGGGTGAATGTCCAGCCCAAGTGTGCACCATGTCCCTGACCTATAGTGCCCATTGCTGTGGTGCCAGGCACCAGCAGAGTCTCCTAGGAACCTGCTCCAGCTCCTCTGAGAGGCCCAGGACAGCTGAGACTGTACTAAGCTGCGGCTGGTTTCTGATCCGTGACAAAGTGCCAGGGGCGGTACCAGCTGTGAAGTCAGTGGAAGAAACCCAGGCAGCAGAACCAGAGGCAGGACAAAGGCAGGAGTCACAGCGGGCAGGAGAAGCTGGGCTGGCTGCGGGGAAGCAAGAAAGGGCTGAAGGGCACCACTGGAAGGAGCAGAGGGCAACCTTCCAACCCAGCCACCAGCCACAGAGCAGGGGACAGCTCAAGCCACGAACAAGAGGAAAGGCAGTGTCACCCCACAGAGCCTCCTCCCTGAAGACATGACCGGCCCTACGTGGCATGAGGGAAACACCATCCGCTGGGTACCACGGCTGACAGTGCCACAACAGCCCAAGGCCCCCTGAGCGGTCCCTGCATTCGGCAGAGTCCAGTGCAGCAAGCAGAGGGCTATAACACCTCATGTCTGTGTGGGGCGCTGCCTATGGGGGTGGAACCTGTGACTAGTGAGTATGAGCCCATAGGCCTCTAGGGCAGGGGGTCCCAACCTTTTCAGTAACAGAGCACACTTCAACGAGACAAACAGTTCCCTGGAACATCTGCTTCTTTCAGCTGAATCAATTACTCATAAATGTCACATTTACTTACATCTACTGTGGTTACAGCCTTACTAGAATGTTCACAGAGTAGAATTGAAAGACTGAGGCCTCACTTTTAATTTGATGATTAACTTTCATGGGTTTTATCACTGGTTGAAAACCACCGCTCTAAGGCCCAAAGTAACTCAATGCCTGTAACAGATTCCTAAACCAGATGTGGTCAGGCCCCTAGACAGACACAGCGAGTTGCCTGGAGTAAGCACAGGTAACATGGGAAGAAAGCATTAACAAAGGGGGTGCCCCAAGGAAAGTGAGGGAAGCAGTTGATGGAGTTTATTCCCCACTCCACCCCATTTCCCATTTCAAAGAGCCCCAGATTTTTGTGTCAGCACCTCAGTGGAGCAGGCAAGGGCTAAGCCAGGGTAGCTGGCACTGGGGATGTGTGTGTGTGTGGGGGGGTGTTTGCGGCTTTGAGCCTGGATGGAGCAGAGCACATCTACCTGCTAGGTGGATCAGCAGCGGGCCAGTCACCACAAGAAACGTTGGCAGGATCACCTACAGGCTTAGCCTAATGCCAAACAGGGCAGCTGACACCTGTCCAAGCTCCAGTGTCAGCCACCTGCAGACTCATGAGGACGGGAGATCCCAGCCTCATGCCCAGTGGGGTTGCGGTGCAACCCTAATGACCATGGATCTGTAGGATAGCAATGGCTGGGCTAGGAGAGCTCCTGTGGGTGAATTAACAAATCTAGGGGGCCAATTGTACAGAGCAGAAGAATTAAAATCGACCAGGAAGGGAAAAGGCTGGGGATCCCCAAGGTGCTCTGACTAGAGCATGACAGAGAGAGCCCACAAGAAATAAGCAGCGCCAATGACTAGTGGCCAAAAGAGTCTGCTCGGCAATCCAAGGTTAAAACCTACCCAAGACTGGGAACAGAGAAGGGATGAGGCAGCAGCAGCAGCACATGTCTCAATGCTCTGTGGCTGCGGGAGAAAAAGAGGAGCAGGGCCCAAGCTGGGGATGGTGCGCTAGGGACCAGCTGCTCCACTAGGAAGTTACAAAGGGGATGACAAGGGCTCAAAAAAGGGTGAGATCCTAAATTTGGGCCTCATACAGCCAGTCCCCGTGCAACTCCGGAACAGACCACTTGGCCATGCCATCTGTTTCTTTGCCCCAGCACCTCTCAGTGTCAAAGGTTTCAGAGGCTGGTTCACAAGACCAGCATGTACCTGGCCATCATGGCTCACCCTTGTACTACAGGGGCTGGGGTTTCTTCCTGACCCAAGCTGGGGCTCACACCATGCCCTGAAGCATGAGGGTTGGTAAACCTGACTCCTCTTGCTCACAGCTGTTCTACCTCTTTGGAAATGCACTGGTTTCAGTCGTTACTCCTGAGTCACAACAGTGCAGGATGGCACAATCAGAGACAAACTTACATTTACACTAGTAAACGTGCCCCCTCTACTCCAGGCAATATTTTATCCTGTTTGGCTAAGCACTGATAGAGCTGTTGCCTCTGCCGTGGCCTACCAATATTTATAAAAATGTTGATAAAAGAGCAGTCCTGGTGGCAAAGTCAAGCACTCAGAAGCTAGGAAATGCCAGAACTAAGACTGCTGGTGCCCTCTCCAGTTTTTCCTTGCAGGCTCAGATAGTATTTTCTCTACAGAACTCTGCCTTATTCAGTGTCCAGGACACTTTTCAGACCCTGCCTGAGGACAGCTTTACTGACATCCTTTGGGGACTATCGTCGCCCTCCCATACCACTGCCCTGTCTGCCAGAGGCTTATTGATTTATTGCCACAGCTTTGCTGCAAAGGGCTGGGTGGCATAGCTCTGGGTGGCCTGTCCCCAGCTGAAACACAGAGAGCTGAAGGGGAAAAGCTTCCACTAGTTTTGGGTGCCCTGTTTGAGCCACCAGGGCCCTGATTTTTAGCGTTCTGCCCCTTAGACTGCATTTTCTGCGCCCTGACCTCAGCTGCACCCTGAGTGCTCAGCAGTTTTGCAAAGCAGCCCCCAGCCCCACAAGCTGGGCACCCGGGAACACACCATGAGAAGCTGCTTTGAAGAGCAGGGCCAAGGAGCTCTGGGGCAGAGGTAGGGCACCAGCAGCCATAAGACTGACCCTCTTGTCTCCTGTAGCAAAGCCCTGCCTCCTTCATTATGCACCTTCCAGCTTCTGCAACAAACCAGCAGGGCCCCTTTGCTGCACAGTGCCAGCAAGGGCCGCAGATCCACGTGAGCAGGATGCCCAGGCCTGGGCCTAGGGAAACCCGGCCCATGTCGGTCCCTGTGTGGTCATGGACGACCCACTTGGCCGCTGCGTGCCTCAGTTTCCCTTCCGTACAACGGGGCGACAGCCGTGTCCTACCACCCAGGGATACTGAGGGGCCCTTGAAAACTGGGACGTGCCCGACACCAGGCTGAGGGGGCAGAGGCGCATGGCAGGCAGAGCCCCCCCAGCGGCGTTTGGGGCCGAAATGACAGGTGCTCCCCCCGCCCCGCAGGGATGCTGCTTCCCCAGAGGACAGGAGCGGGCTATGCCCCCCCGGATCCACTGGAGTCCCCCCAGTGCGGCCCTGCCGGCTGGGCGAGGGGGAGCGGGGAGTGCGCCGGGCCCTGTGCGCTGCCCCTCGATTTTAGGGGCCCAGATACAAGGGTGAGGGGTGGCCAGGCCCCCCCTGACACACCCTGGCTGCAGTGCAGACCCCCACGGTGGCTGGTCCTGCGGACCTCCGGGTGGGGGAGACTGGCTGGCCCCTCTGCCCCTCCGGGGAGCCACCACCTCAGGCCTGGGCTCTGCCGCCATCGCCCATACAGCCCCCCCGGCCCCCGAGCTCAGAGCTCCGCGGGGAAGAGCCGGGGGTCGGCTCCGGAGTTACCCCACCCGGCGCCGCCAGGGCAGGGGTTGGCCCCGCTGAGACGGGGGTTTCCGAGCATCCAGGACTTTAGCCCCTCGGGGCCTTCACCGAAGGGGAAACTGAGGCACGGAGGGGCGGGAAACTGAGGCACGGAGGGGCTGGAACTTGCCCGAGGCCCCGGGAGTCCAGAGACCCCGGATGGCTCTTTGCCCCCCCCTCCTCTCGCCCCCCCTTCCCATGTCGGCCCTGGGGCCGCCTTTCCGTTAGGACCCGATCCTGCCGGCGCCTAGCGGGACCGATTCTGCGCGGACACCGGACACCGCGCCCCGGTGACTCCTGGGTCGCCAGGCTCGGGGGGGGGGGCGAGATCCGCCTTCTCTGGAGCCTGGCTGGAGGGGGTCCAGGGATTTCCTCTACACCCCCCCGAATTTCCCAATCCCCCACTTGTCAGCTAGTAACAGTGTTAGACCAATTTAGTGAGCACCCCCACTACCCCCTTCCCCCTACACCCCGCCCCCCCATTTCAAGTCCTGGGGAGAATACTGGGGGTCCTTCCCCGCCCCAGCCCCGCCCTGTCGCTCCAGCAACACCGCCCGGGGGGGGCTCCTGGCCCAGCTACAGCCCGCGGGGGGGGGACGGATCCCTCGGGGGGCGGCTGGCTGTCACCAGCGGGGCGGCCAAGGCCTGGGTGGGGGCAGCAAAATCCGCCCCCCCCGCAGCCTGGAAGGGGCCCCCGCCCCGCCCCGGGCTCTCGCCCTAGGACACCCCAGAGGAGACATGCGGGGAGCGGCCGGGCCGGGGGGGGCTGAAGACCCGCCTGCCTCTGCCCCGACGGGGCGGGCGCCGCTTTCCTGCCCGGCCTCTTCCCCGGCCCAGGCCCGCCCAGCTGGACGGGGGGGGGGGCGAGGGCTCTGGCCGGCAGCCCGGCACCCGCTGCTCCTTGGCTCGGCGGCTGGCCCGGGACCCCTCCGCCCGCTGCCGGTCCGGGCCCCCCGCCGCGTTGAAAGCGGGGCCGGATTTGCTGGAGGGGCTAGTCACAGACCTGCGGGCCCTGGATTATCAGCTGGGGGGTGGGATCAGCCGCGCTGAACGTCCCCCCCTCGAGGTGGCTGCCTTTGGGGGCCGGAGCCTTAACCCAAACGCCGGGGGGGGGTCCATGCACGGCGGGACTCAAAGGCGGCCCCGGCCCCGGGTAACGAGGCGGATCCGAGTCTGGAAGCGGCCGCCCCCGCGGGGCCGGGCAGGAGAAAAGGCCTGGCTCGGCTCGGCTCGGCTCGGCTGGGGGGCGGCCTCATTTCCTCCACTTGGCAGGGGGAGTCTGGGGCGCTGCCCCCCTGCAGCAAAGCCGAGGCTGAGGCGTTAAAGCCCCCACGGGAGGCAGGAGGCGGGGGGCCGGGTCGTTTCTAATGTGCAGCGACGGGGGGGGCGAGACAAAGGGGCCGGTCTGCTCGGCTGGTGGGGGGGCGGCTGCCCGGGTCTCTCTGGCAGTGGCCGGGCGGGGTAGGCAGCGATGGGGCCCGGCGAGGCCAGATGTGGCTCTGCCCCCTTCCACATCTGCTGGTGGCTGGGGGGAAGAGGGCCCTCCGTGCCTCAGTTTCCCCAGCTGCGGGAATGTGGAGCCGGGCTGTGGAGGCAGGAGGCTCCTTCGTGCCCAGGGCTCGGATGCGCCGTGGAGGAAACGCACCGAGACCCTCCCGCGTTTATCCCGCCCCGGCCCTGCGCGTCTGTCTTTCCGCGGCCGTCAGTCCCCCCGCCCTTTCCTCTCCAGTTGCCCTGCGGGTCGCCCCCGACCGGGATCTCCAATCCCTGGGGCTGTCTGTGTCTGGGGGGCGGCCCGGCGGCTTGGGCTGATCCGGCCGCCCCCGGGGGTGCAGGCGGGACGGGTTGCGCTTTTGCAGCCAAACGCACCTGCCCCGGTCGGACAGACTTTGGCGCTTTCCGCCTTTGAACCCCCCCCGCCCCCTGGAGGGAATCAAAGGGATTTTTCTGCCATGAGTGCATCAGATAAACGCCTTTCACCTGCCCCGCGCTCCCTGCGCGGCAGATACCGAGCTGGTTTCTAATGCCAGGAGCTGGGGGGCGGCGGCTTCTGAACACGAGACCGGCTCATGTTTCAACCCTCGTCGTCCTCCCCCGGCCAGAGAGGAAGAGGACCCCTCTAAACCCCAGCCTTGCCCCGAAGCCCTGTGCACTTTCCTAGGGGGAGGGTGGCTGAGGGAGCCAGGGGGCTGGTAGCCTGGGGGGTTACCCAGCCCCTGTGAGGAAGGTCGCAGATTCCCTCTTGCAGCGGCTCATCCTCATCCTGGAAGATGGGGGCTGAGAGGGGCCTCAGGAGGAACCTAGTCCAACCCCTGCTCGGCACAGGACCAGCCCTGACTAACCCACCCCAGGCAGGGCTTTGTCAAGCTGGGTCTTAAAGACCTCTAAGGATGGAGATTCCCCCACCTCCCTGGTAGCCCATTCCAGGGCCTCACCACCCTCCCAGGGAAAAAGCTTTTCCTAATTTCCAGCCTAGGCCTCCCCACTACTGCTCTGGGTTTTAATAACTAGTCCCAGAAACCTGGGGACAGAGGAAAAGGCCCAGGCCTTAGAGCAAAGACTCCAAGGGTGTTTGGGGCCTTTGCAGTTTGCTCTGCCTTGGGGTGCTCCCTGGGGTATGTTTTAAAAGCTGAGTGACAGAAGTTGCCTTGGGAGGGAGAAGTTGCAGACAAAGAGCTGGGAAAGGCGAGTGGGGGAAGCTGGGAAGGTGGGGAGATTAGCTGGTGAGAAGACAGACAGACGATCCCTGGCAAAGAACTAGAGCAAGCCAACCCCAGTAGGGTGACCAGACTTCTCCAGGAGTAGGGACTTGGTCTGATAGATGCAACTAGAAACCAGCCCAAAGAGTGTCCTGATTTTCCTCATGGGCTCCCCGGTCACCCCAGACAGTGGTCTTGGTGAGCCAGGGGGCGGCCATGGGAACCCAGAGAAAAGCAGAGGCCACGTAGCTGTTCAAACAAGGGGCAGGGAAGAGAGCCTGGCAATGGCTTCTCTGTCAGTCTGACTTTTAACCGCCAGTCAAACAAGGGGGCAAGTACTAGGGGAACAAATGGCTGGTGGGGCCTGGTGGCTAGCCAGGGCAGGGACCGCTGCTCCCAGCAGCACCAAACCCTCTGGCCTTGTCTCCAAGGATGGGCTTGTTTCACCTGGTCTCTGACTTCCTCCCCATCGCCTGGCAGGCTGCTGGCTGGTCACAGGCAGTGAGGCTAAGCCCAAGTCCTCTTAAAGGAACTGCCTCTCTCCTGAGACCCTTTAGAATTAGATCAGTGGTTTTCAAACCATGGCTCGGGACCCAATTTTGGGTCCCAGACTCTCAGAAACTGAGGACTGGATGCACTGCTCAGAGATGTAGTTGTTGGGTCGTGATTGTTTTCAACTGGGTCCTGGGGGAAAAAGTTTGAAAACCAGAGAGCAGTGGTTCCAAACCTGGGGCCAAAAGTGGACCATGGGGTCTTTCAAAGCAGCCCACAGCTCCCCTCTTGCTGGCTGCAGAAAGGAGCTTCTGCCTAAGGCCCTCGCTGGAGTGGTTTCCACAAGGCCACCAGACTGGTGCAGGGTCCTTGCTGCAGCCAAGGGGTGGGAGGTCAGTGCCACCTTCCCCCTGGGTGCATGGAGCAAGGCTCAGCGCTCTGCCCAGGTCTGTAGGAGCTGGAGCCAGGGGAGGGGAGCACTGATCTTCCATCCCCTGGCTGCAGAAGGGAGCCACTGTCTAGGGCAGTGGGTCCCAACCTTTTCTCTGCCATGGCAGGCCTTGACACTTTGAATTATTCTGAGGCACATCACCATACAATCTCCAAATAAACTCATGAATATTCATGGACCAATTCAGCACTCATGGAGTAGTTTCTCAAAATATTCTGCAGCACACCTGCTCAGGCCTGAAGGCACGCCTGTGTGCCACAGTACACTGCTTGGGATACACTGGCCTAGGGTACCCAGGGGAAGCACGCAGGGCTACAGGACTTGGGGGTTTTCCCTGCTGCAGAGGAGGCAGCCTCTGTGCTGGACTTCTTCTATCTGGTTTCAGTGGGGCGGTGGAGTGGGGGAGGGAAAGGCTACAAGCAGAGACTGGCAGCCCTTCAGGGTTGTGACAAAGATCTTTGTGGTCCTCAAGCTGAAAGGTTGGGAACCCCTGTCCTAGACCAGTAGCCTCATCTGCCTGCCACATGGACCCCAAACTCCCACCAAAACCCCACCGAGAGAGTGGAAAGGAGGAGTAACAGCAAAGGAGGGGCGTCAGGATGAGTGGGGTCTGCAGAGGTCCCTGCGGGTCTGGTCGACTCATGAGAGGGGAACCAGAGCCGCCAAGGCACATGCAGAGGACACCTTGCAGCCCCCAGGGACAGAGATCCAGACAGCTTAGCAGGCTTGGCCAGAGAGACAAACACGGGATTTGCCTGGGAAAAGTGGTCCAAGCCCTGCTCCGTACTGGGAGGGAGAGTGGCAGAGCCACTGGTGAGGGGCTGGTGCTGGGCCAACCTCCCAGGTACTCCCCATCCCCATCTTCGCAGCGTCCAGGCCCCTTCTATTAAGAGACACGTCTGGCAGCTGTCCAGGGGTGGTTCATCCTGTCCCCAGGGGGAGAGCTGTGTACACAGGGGAGTGGTTTGTTCTGGTGAGTTGGGGGGGTCTCAATGGTCACATTGATCCCCTTGTGCCTGGCACGAAGAGCAGGGGTGGGATAGGCCCTGGATCCTGGGGGAGCCCGTCTGTAGCCTGGCACCTGCTCTCTGGAGCTGAAAGAGCCGAGCTGTCAACAACAGGCTGTTTTATCTCGGAGGCCCTGGCCGGCCACTCAGTGCTTGAAGATAAGGAGCAAGACCGTAACCTTGCTAGGGACAGGAAAAGAATCTGGCCTGGCCGAGGTGCAAATGCACACCGCATGCTGCTGGTGGTTTCTGTGTGAGCCCTGGTGAGGAGATGCTCACATCAGCTTTGCTTCAGTTCTGAGGTTTTCAGTCTTTGGCCTGGGCCCCTGGGGGGGGTGGTCTGCAGATGAAGCCTAAGGTTTCCAAAAGGGGCTGCACCCCATCTGAAATATTTTAAAGGTCTGCCAGTGAAAAAGAGTTGAAACCTCCCGTCTTGTTTATGCCCTGGTTGGAAGTTAAACTGAAGTAAGAGTGTCCACACAGCCTGATGCCCTTCATTAACTAAATTGGTTTAAAATCGCAGCCACAGGAAATCAGCTCAGCTCGGTGGGAGATCTGGTGCACCACAGAAAGACCATTCCATGTGGGGGAGATGGACCCCCACAGGGGATTATCCCTCAGGGGCTCTCTAGAAACCCCTCCTCCCGTGAGCCACAGGGGAGGGGTGAGCAGGTTACTGGCAAGGACTCTGCTGGCTTCTAGCCCCAATTCTCCCCCCCACTCCCTGTGATTGCCCTTGCCCCATGGCTTGATCCCACACCAGCCCCTCTCCCTGCTGGACCACACCTGAGGTGAGATCAGGTCAGCCCATGCCTGGGGGCTGCCAGGGCTTCTGCATAAAGGAGCCTGGCCCCCCATCCATCCTCCCCACCCCTGCTCCCAAGCCTAGGCCCGGCCTCATTCAAATCCTCTGTCCCCTCCAGGTTGCTGGGGACTCCAGGGGTACCCCACTAGGAGAGGGAGCAGGGACATGAGGAGCCAGGGAAATCTCTGGCTAGTGGCTGAGGGACAGGAGTGGTTTGGAGGCTCCTCCACCAAGCACCCAGTGGCTTGGCCCATGGCTTGGTGTGGCCAAACTATTGATGGCCCAGGCCAGCTGGGTTCAGCTGGGCTCCAAATGGCTGAAAGCAGCTCTACAGGGCTGGCCACTACTGGGGGACAGATACCCCTGTGCCAGGGTCAGGCCGTTGGGCTGGACACCATTTCACAAGGCTGGAGCCATAGAGCTGTGCACCTCTCTGCCAGGCTGGATCTGTGGGTCTGGGCATGGATCTGCTGGGCTGCATCTGTTGGGCCTGGCACTGTTTTGCCAGGCTGGGGCTATGAGGCCAGGCACCTCTCCACCAGGCTGGATCTGTGGGGCTGGGCATGGATATGCCAGGCTGGATCTGTGGGGCTAGGCACCTCTCTGCCAGGCTGGATCTGTGGGTCTGGGCATGGGTCTGCTGGGCTGCATCTGTTGGGCCAGGCATTCGTTTGTCAGGCTGGGGCCATGGGGCCAGGCACATCTCCACCTGGATCTGTGGGGCCAGGTGCTGCTCTGCCAGGCTGGATCTGTGGTGCTGGGCCTGGATCTGTCCAGCAGGATCTGTGGGACTAGGCATGGATCTGCCAGGCTGGATCTGTGGGGCCAAGTACTGCTCCACCAGGCTGGATCTTTGGGGCCAAGCATGGATCTGCCAGGCTGGATCTGTGGGGCCAGGTGTGGATCTGTCCAGCAGGATCTGTGGGACTGGGCATGGATCTGCCAGGCTGGATCTGGGGGGCCAGGCACTGCCTTGTCAGGCCGGGACCAAGGATCTGTGGGGCTGGGCGCTGTGCTCCCCCGGCCCGTCCCCCGGTGCCTCAGGACTCCCGCAGCAGGATCTGGCCCTCGGATCCCAGCTCCCCCCGCCCCCTCCGCCTCGTCCCGTCCCCCCGGGCTCCGGTTTCCTTGGCGGAGGCAGAGGCTTTGGCAGCCCGTCCCGCCTCCTCCCGAGCCCGGTGCGCCGCCGGAGTCCGCCCCAGCCCAGTCCCAGCGCCAGCGCCTGGCTGCCCGCAGCCCGCTCCGGATCCGCTCCGGCTCCGCTCCGGGCTCCCGGGAAGGCGGCCGGGGCCGGCGGGCGGCGCTCACCTGAGCCCAGCCGCGCTGCAGGATGCTGGCCCCGTCCCGGACCCAGCTGGGACTTTTCTTCATCCTGCTCTGCCCCGCCAACACCGTCGGCCTCTGGTGGTGAGTAGCCGGACGGGGGCCGGTCTCGGCGGGGCTGGGCAGGTTCACACCCGGGGGCCTCGGCCCCGAGACCTTCGGGGGGGGGGGTCGTGGCAGCGGATCCAACTTTACATCGGATTAAGGGTTTCCTGCGAAGTCGGAAGAGCATCTACGCCCATGAGAAGGCAGGTGGGGCGAAGCACGGGGAGGCAGTTGCCTTCCTTGCCCCCTAGGCCCTCTTACACAGCTGGTGGGGCAATTACTCTGGGGTGTGGGGGAGGTTTCTCACGGGTGCTGGTGGAGTCACTCCGCGGTTAAACAGCGTTGGTGGATTTACTAAGGGTGTTGGTGGAGTTACTCAGGGGTTACACAAGCGTTTTGGATTTAATGAGTGTTTACGCGGCTGATGGTGGAGTTACTCAGGGGTCACACGGGTGTCGGGGGAGGTACTGGGGAGTTTACACGATTGTTTGTAAGCATACTAAGGGGTTACAGGATGTTGGCTGAGTTACTCGTGAGTGTAGGGGAGTTACTCAGGGGTTAGCCGGCTGTCTGGGGAGTTACTCGGGGATGCTGTGGAGTTTACACGAGTGTTTGTAGACGTACCAAGGGATTACACGGTGTTGGCTGAGTTACTCGTGGGTGTAGGGGAGTTACTCAGGGGTTACGCGGGTGTAGCTGGAGTAACTCCTCGGTGTTGGGGTGGTTTACACAGGCGTGGCGGGGTCACTGGGGGGCCGGGATCAGTCCGGGCCAGGCCCGCTGGGGAGCGACCTGTGAGCGGGGGCTACGCAAAGGCTGTGCGGTTTGGTGCCGCAGGATCGGCGCTGGCTCGGCCCCGTCTCCCGCCCCAACCCCCGTGAATGAACGGAGGGGGGCTGGCGTGAGACGACCCCCGCCAAACCCCGCGTCGGAGGCGGGAGCCGGGGCCCGGCCCATCCCGGCTAAACCCGAACTGCTCCGGCCTCCCGAGACCTTCCCCGCGCCCGCGTGTGTCCGCCCCCGGCCCGAATTGACTGTCTGGGGCCGTCGGTGCCCCCCGCCAGCGGCCGGGTTGGGGGGCGGGCGGGGACCCCCGAGCTAAGGGGGCCCCGCTGCGCCGGGGCCGGGCGCAAACCTCGCCTTGCCTGGAGACAGCCGCCCGTGGCGAGCGGCGGGCGGATTTTTCTCTCCCGGCTCTTTGCCAGCCGCAGCCTCGCCCTGTCTCTCGGTCGGGGCTGCCCTGCCGCCCTCCTGGCGGTAGCGGGGCTGGGCGGTGGCGGAGCCCCCGGGGGAGGCGGCAGGGGCCGGTGCAGCCGGCTCTGGGGAGGGGCGCGGCGCGGCGGCCGGACCTGCTGCCCCCGGGCCGGACCCTGGGGGACAGGCCGAGCAGAGCCCCCTGAAATCGGGGCGAATTTGGCTCTGGCCCCGACTTCTCCGCGCTCCGGGAGCGGGGACGGCGGCGCTCGCCGGCTGGTGCCTCTGCTCGAGGCGCTGGCTCGGGTTTGGGGGAGCGATCGCCGGCTCTGCCGGCCGCCCCCGCTCGGGAGAAGGCAGAGCTGGGCGAAAGTCGCTTTTCCGATGCCTCCGGACAGGTTTTGAACTGAGCCGCGGACGGAGCAGCCGGGCCGGGCAGATATTTAGCCAGGGCGGGGCGGCGGGGACCTTGCTCGGCACCCAGCGGCGTTTGAGGGAGGCCAGAGGCCGCAGTAAACCGGCCCGGCCCGGGCCAGCCCCCCGACGAGCCACCGCCTCCCGTCTCCGGCCCCGGGGAGCTTCTCCCGGGACTGATCCACTCGCCTCAGCTTCCTCTCCGCCCCGGGGATCCGGACCCAGCTGAGGCGGCTGCTTCCCCTCTGCCACCGACGGGGCGGGCCAGACGGGGGCTGTCCGGTGGGGCCACACTGATGAGCGACTTGAGGGAGGGACGGCAGCGTGGCCCAGTGGGTAGCGCCCTGGGCTGAGCCCCTCCTATTTGTGCTCCTGGTCCGGGACTGAGGAGGTCCCTGCCCCCCTCTCTGTTTCTCCTGCCCCCCTTTATCTGCCTGGGTGGGTAACAGCCCCCCGCCAGCACCCCCACTGTCTGCCATGACCCACCTGATTGATTCTCTTGGAGGATGAAACTCAAGGGGGGAGAGGGACAGCTTGGCTAGCGTCCCCCTCCCAAATAAAGGAGTCCTGTGGCGTTTTTAAAGACTGACAAATGAATCTGTCACATGAGCTTCGGTGGGCACAATCCCAGGCAGTGGAAAGTCCTGTGCTCCCTGTAGCTGTTCATCCAGAGAAGGCTGGACCCAGCTTGCTTCCCAGCCAGTAAGGAAGCTGCTCAATGAGATCAGCCTGGGCTGGGCCAGTCCTTAGCCCCCTGCTGCTGTGGGGTTAGCTGCCCCCCCCATACTCCCACCAGCTGTAAAACCATCTTACGCTGCACATTGCTGGCACCTCAGGCTGCAAAGTGCTTTTCCCCAGGCCTCTTGCTGGTGTTGTTTGATGAGCTGCTGCAGCGGAGACTTTTACCCCGGTTTCTTGGAAAGGGCATTTTACCTTGGACAGCCTGTGCTCCAGGCTTCTGTTCTGGGATGGATGGGCAGGCTGTGGGCAAGCTGGAGGTGAGCAATAGGAGAGGATTCTCCAGCCAAGATGAAGCAAATCACCAAGGTTAATGCAGAGCAATTAGAACAGGTGCCCTGGAAAGGACACTCCATTCCAGGCAGCCAGTGGAGGCGCCTATCTTGTTCTCCAACAGCTTACTTTCCCCTCCTCCTTTTTGTCCCTCCAAGGCTCTTTCTTCTCCCTTTGTGGGTTTACTTCATTGACAGCCCTGCTCCTTGCTAGCTGGGCTCCTGTCTTCCTGTCCTCCGCTGAGCTTTGCAGGCCAGGGAGAGGTCACTTGTGATGGAGTTGATGAGTGCTCCCTGGTGTTTCTCTCCTTTTGAACCCAGTCCTCTACTTGTCCCACCACAGGCCAGGGTGGGTTCTGCACAATCCCCCCAACGTAACCCCAATGGCACCATGCGAGGACACCCCCTCTGAAATAGAACATGAGGCTGTCACAGCATTTTGGTTCCTGGACACCACAGGGAAGTGTGGTGGGAACCATGGAGACAAGCAAAAATGGTTTTTCAGAAGCTCAGAAAAGGTTCTGCTCAGGTTTGGGACAAGACTGCCCACCAGTTCTTATTTTACTCAGCCCCATTGCCTGGCCCTGAGTGTACAAGCCAAGCCCACATGTTCATGTAGCTGCCTCTTCCACGCTCAGTCATTTGTGTCTCAGACAAACCTTGTTGGGTTTGCCTCCTACCCCCAATTTATTCTCTCCCCCCCCCACATATTGTCACTCGTACCCATTTACACCAGCTCCATTACATCTGGTCCAGGCAGATAGGTGTATTGAAAGAGCGGCAACATCATTGTGACCATCCTAGCTAAAGATATCCCAAGCATCCTTGGTCCAAATTTCTGCTCTCATTTACATGAGGATAAATCAGGAGTAGGTCCACTGGCATACATTCTGGTCTGGATCTAGAGCAATGGCCTCTGTTTTAGAGTCACTCACAACTTCACAACATTTTCAACCCTCACACTGAAAACTTCCAGGTCTGTTCCTAGCCAGGGGTGAAGCTTGTGGAAGAGTTGGTTCTGAGGCAAGTGAACAAAATACACTTTCCTTTGCATCAGAAAAGACTCAGGGTCTGCTTTTAAGCAGCCCTGCTACTAGGAATATTACGATAGTGCTGCTGTCAGGACTTCAAGGTGCTGGGTGCTGCACACAGCAGACCTGCAGGGGTTGAAAAGCTGCAGGTTAGCAAAAATTTTGTCCTGGTTGGCAAAGCTTTGGAGCGTTGTGATTAACTCTGGGTGGGCTGTACAAGAATGTGCTGAGAACTAGGTGAAAAGTGCTTTTGCTGAGCTGAAAGGGGGCAGAGTTAAGGTTATACCCAGCAAGGTCACATTTCCTATCCTCAGTGTTAATTAATGCTGTCATGGCAGAGCGTGTGTTTGCACATATGCTGCCTGCCTGTGATCTGGATATCCCTTGATGATAGAGTTTAGCATATCTTTTCCCAGTTTCTCACGCCTCTTGGACTCACCTACACGTTGCCCACTTCTCTGTCTCAGCTGGGACAGCTCTCAACACACAGCATCCAGCAGCAGCCATGATTTTATCTGAAATAATCCTACTAATGAATGAATCAGCCTGCTCTAGAAGTGGGGCTTCTTTGCATTAAGCCAAGGAATCTCGCACTCGCTACTTTGTGACCCTGTTGGGCTAGAATGAGGCCTTTATTTAGCCCATTGGGAAATGGAAGTTCCTGGTTCCCCAGTGGGACACAGAGCCCTTGTTTCTAGCCCAGGAAGTGCCAAGCAAGAAGGGCTGGCAGACAGTCTATACACACAACTGTCAGCTGCTTATAGAGAGACCGATGAAGGACTGGGACAGTTGGACTCAAAATAATGAAGGCTCCATATTGTTTGTACTTTAGTCCAGACCAAGTTCAACCACTGGCTGACTGGCTGCACTATAAAGGGTTTACTGGTGTTCATGTGGGCCCAGCACCGGGACTCACTCAAGTCTCCCCTGCATGCCCAACCAAGCTCAAGTTGCTGTTCTGTGGGGTGTTGCAGCTACACATAAAATGACAGGCTGGGTCTCCAAGAGTCTCCAGTGGAAAAGGTCAAGACAGCAAAGGGCATGGGGAGAAAGGCAGGACTTCTCCCCATTTTACAGATTGGTGACTAAAGAGCAGAGTCTCAAATCTCCAGGCAGAGTTTTGGTCAGCTGCCAGAGCTGTGAGCCTGGCCTTCCTCTTCCCTGTCTGGCCAAAACAATAGCTTTCAAAGGGTCTGCACTGTGGCACAGTAGGTGTCCTGGAAGTGCCGTGGCAGGTGTGACGGAGACCCCAGAAAAACCTCTTGGATCCCCTCTGTCCACAGCCAGTCAGGACTCTGCTACGATGGAGTCTCCTCCCGTCCAGCACCCGGGTCTCCACGCTCCGTGCAGTCAGCTCCCAACTCCAGGCTGAGAGGGTCCAATCCTTGCTCTGTCTGGTCTCCCGTGGGGGGGGTTTCCTCCCTCCAGGAGGGTCTCAGCCGTCCCAATCAGCAGAGACTCTCAGCCAGTGTGGCAGTCAGAGGGTTTATTAGCAAACCAGTTCATACAGCAGCAAGGACAGTTGGTATCAGCATCCTTAGAACAACCAGAAGTGAAACCCCCAGGGGATTAGGGCTACACCCCAGGGCAGGGTCCTGTCTCTTGGACCCTCCATTTCCCTCCTACCCTCCTTCCCCTTGGTCCTTTGTTCCCTCCTTGCTCTGCCCACCTCTCCGCCCCCTGGTCCAACCAGCTGAATCCAGTGTGATCAGCGGGGGGGTCCCAGGTACAGGCTCCCTAAACACTACCCCCCTGCCCCAGTGGCTCTACCTCATATCACCCACCTGTGTTCCATCACCCCAACAGAAAAGAAAGAGGGTCAACACCCATGTCTTCCCTTATTAACCTAGCGGAGGGTTCCCACTTCTCCACAGCTTACAACAAGCCAACGTGCAGGAGTGTTGCCATCTCCTTGGACTCAGACGTTGGGAGGAGTGAGATGTGCATTGCCTGAGCCAGGTTGGCTCTCTATGGCATCACCTCTTCCATTCTGGCTCAGGCTCTTCATTGGCATCTGGGCTGTGTGCACCCAGCACCCAGGTGGGTGTGGAATAAATCACCAGCAAGGGACCATCCCAAGCCCTGGATTTCCAACCACCACACACCTGAGCTACCCAAAGTCAGAGCCATGAGCCTCTTCTCTGGAGGCCATAGCTCTCCAACCCTGCTGGAGGGTCGGGTGCCCTCACCTGGGCAGGAACTCTGGGGTGCTGAGTGGGGAGGATCAGATGCCAGCCAGCGACTCTGCAGGACCGTGTAGGAGGGTGGCCCTGGGATCTTTGCTCTGCACAGTCTGGCATCCATCTGAAGGTACAGAGCCCCCCCAGCAGGGAATCACCGACCCAAATCTGGCTGATCCGGGGCCAGGTAATGCTTCAACTCCCCTCCTCCTGTAATCCCATTTATGTAGGAGGCCAAAAGGATGACTGTGATCCTTGGCCCCTAGGGCTACCCTTGGCTGAGTGACTGTCACCGTCCCCATGGGCTAATGTTACACAGCTGCACATGAAGCAGGCATCCATATGGCCAACGCTGACATGACAATATCCCGACTCTGTTTTGCACAAGGATCTGAGGTCCAAATGTGCCCTAGATGTGAGGATTTTGAGAATGTGGCTGGTGCAGGAAAACAGATGGCCAGACAGGATGCCCTGGCTCAGACCAGGCCAGTCCCTGTTGCATCAGAGAAGAGAGTAATTGGCCCACTAGTGCCCCCATCTAGAACAAGTTGCCTCTAGCTGGAAGTTCCTCCTAAACCAATCACTTAAATTGGGACCCAGGACTGATGCCAGAGTGGCTGCACAACTTGTCATTGGTTTAACCTCATCTGACGATAACCATCATCTTTCTGCTCAGCCTTCCAACTCTGCGATGCCCTTGGCTTCCATGATAACCTATGGAACTCACTGCACTAGGTAACCACCCATCTGAGAGCATCAACACTTCAATCCTGTTAAAAAGTGGGCACCTCTCACTGTCACAGTGTGTCCCTCAGGAGAGAGAGTGAAGGGCATTTCCAATTTCCTTCTCCTAGCATCTAGAAAGTGAACATTTGAATGGGTTAACATGGGGGAGGTGGGAATCCAGCCCTCCTGAGTTCTAGTTACAGGGTGAAGATATTCTTTCCAGGGTGCTTAATCCATAGGCCTAGGGTCCCCTGATTATTCCTTCAATTTGCCATGTGATTGTATTCAAATAACTCAAAATTGCCCCCTGCCTCAATTTTCCCTGTCACAGAATGGGGCAATATTACTCAAGCCACATGGCTTACAGGATGAATGCACATGAAGCATTTCCAGCACCTTGGACAGAAGGTGCCATTGGCAGGAACCTCAGAATCTTATTCTGAGAGATTATTTGCCAGCTAGAGGAAGAGTCACCTGGACATGGGACCCTTTGGCCAGTTGTTTAAGTGTGCACACCACACGACACGACACGCTGCAGCACACCATGTTCTGTCTGATGAGCTGTGTTCCCAGTTGTTGTGGCCAGGACCGCCTGGTGGACGAACAAACCAACCTCAGGTGGGCAGGGCTGAGGCCTGGCTGGAGGCTCACCATTGTGGGCAGTGCAGCAGGGGTGGGGATGGGGGATTCTCTGGTGTCTGGGGCAGCAGGAAGAGAGGATCCACGGTTGGGAGGGGAGGAAAACATGGAAGCCATCAGAGACCCCAACTGGGATGGGGAAGGACCCAGTTCTCCCACACGGACTCAGCTCTGACTGCCAGATTCCCCATGGCTCTGGCCCAGAACCCCAGGGATTTGTCACTGACACTTCCTGGCCTCAGCCAAACTTTGCTGTTGCTTCTCCACAATGTGAGCCCGTGCAACCTGGGTTCAGCAGAGACCTTTGGCATGAATCCTGGCCAGGCTTTCCTTCTTCCCCCAAATACTCCTTCCTCATCTCACCTGTCAATCCCCCAGCCCCCCACCTTTGCCCCAGGTCTCACTCAGACATTCATCAGCTTCTCCCCCACCAGGGTCCATCTCTGGTGACCCCGTCTAGCCTGACCTGCATCAAAAGGCCACACCTCTCCTCTAGTCTAGACTCACACCTGTGGCATGGCTTCCACCTCTTAACCAGCCAGGGGTAGGTTGTCTGCAGGCCCGGCAGCATCCCCTCTAGATACGGTTGCCTGCCACTTGCATTTTAAGACCTTCCTTTCAGTTGCTTTCCCCTTTGCCAGATTTTAATGAATCTGGCTGCAGCTCTCTGTGCTGGGTGTCTGCCTCAGGCTGATATGCTGAGGAACGGTTTAGCAAGAAGTGACTCCACTGGGGCCAGAAGCCAGTTTAGAGGAAAATCCGTTGCTTTGCCCATCTTGCAGACAATTCTCATGGCTGTTCGGTTGAGAGGCTTTAGCAATCTCCATGCAGCGGCCTGCAATCTGGCAAAGTTGGGGTGGGGTGAGGGAGGTGCTTAGATGCTGGGGTTCTGCTGTTTGCCGTTGTAGTGAAAATCCACCAAAACTTGGTCCAGACTTGATAGGAAACCATTCCACACGTGCTCAGTAGAGACTTGTTAGCATTTAACAGCTAAATCCTCTTTAGAGTCTGTCTACAGAGGACCAGACATCTTTCCCCACAAAGTGACTAGGCATGCACTAGACTTTCCCTGCAGTTGCTCTAGCTGCCTGCTGTTGTGCCAGTGTAACCCATGTGCATAAAAAGGTGCAATCTCTTTCAGGGATCCCTTATGGCTGGGTTACATTGCTGGGCAGATTGTGCAGCCCAGAAACCAGAACCTTCTGGTAAGAGGGTGTGGGAGAACATTGAGCAGGCTCCACAAGTTTTATTGTTGAGCTGGAGTTACATGCAGAGGAACAAGCCTGAGAGGAGCAGCCTGGAGAGGAGGAAACAGTGAGCTGCAGAGTACATGGGCTAAGGGACTCAGTGAAAGGAGCTGAGCAAGAGTGGACTGCAGGATGTTTTCTCCCTGCTTTGGACTGCTTTGCAGGGGAGTTGTCTGCAGTGGAACTGAGAGTTGGATAGTCAGTGACCTGATTGCATGGTGCTGGCTGCACAGGAGGAAGAAAGGACTGCATGGCATCTGCCTGAAGATTCCTGCAGCTAGAGAGGATAAGGATTGCTTTCCTTCTTCATTTAAGCCTCAGGGACTTAAAAGACTGCAATTGAGATAAGGGTGACTCCACCTGAGCATCGGGACTCCTGGGTTTCATACTTTTTTGTTTAAATGTATTATGGTTCCTTACAATAAGGTTTGTTTAGTTAGTTAATAAAGTTCATTGTATGTTTATGCTGAGTGGTAGTTTAATGTGGGATGGGAACTCTGAGCAGTCTTCGCTGTGAGTCCTGAATAGATTGGATCCTGGCTCTCCAGCTGCTTTCTGCAGAGGTTTCTCTGTGGGGCACTGGAGAGGGGCAGGTGAATGCATTTGAGCCCACCCTAGCAGGTTACACCAGGACTTAGGGGAGAACCCCTGCTGTCAGTGCAGAGCAGGACATGGACAGGCCAGGTCACAGCGCTGGGTGGGAGCAAGTCTCCTTGTCTTCAACTGGTGCCTGTGGTCCTGGAGAAGGAGGCGGCCTGTCTCAAATGTCATGGGGAGAAGAATCAGTTTGGGCTGGGGCTGGGGAATAGGGTTGACTGGGAGAAGCAGCCCAGGATGGGAAAAATCTGGGCATGGTGGAGCTTTGACTGGGGCAGGATCCCACAGACAGATACTGTATTCTTTATTGCCAATTCACAGACTGTCTCGTAACACAGATGCATGGTGAGGGGGTTGAATTGAGGTTGTCTGGGCTACCTTCCTTCTAGGCTTGCCTAACTTTGACATGGGTGCCTCTGCACCGCTCTTCTGTTAGTTTGGACATTGAACCATGCTCAGTAGATGGCAGACATCGTCCCTGTCCTCCAGCCAGCAGTCTGTTAGATCGTGAGTGACTTGGGCAAGGCATCCACTGGCCACTCCTGGAAGCTGAATAAATATTGTCATGTATGGCCTGTCGTGATTTTGCCTCCCAAAGACAGCAGGCTGGATCAGGGCGATTTAGGGCTCCTAACAGACTCTGATGCCCCCGTGTCAGCCTTCAGCTCCTTTCCCCGGCATTCTGGCCTGGTTACCCATGCACCATGTGGCTGAGGCCCCCCCATCACTAATGCCACCCTCCTCATTCTCCAGCTGCCCCAACCCCGGACTCTGCCTACAGCTCTGCCTGGTGCCCCTCAAGCCTAGCCCACAGCCCCTGTGGGATTTCCTGCCCTGCAAAAGCATTGACCTCCCAGCACCTGGGAGACCCTAAGCAAAGATGAGGAAATAGCACTCAGCTGGTTGGCAGTCAGCAATTTCTGCAGGGGACTGACTGGTGCTGTGTATGACCAAAGGCAAGGTGGGAAGTCAGGTACCGAAAGAGTGTCTAACCTCTGGCACCTGGCTTCCCTTTACGGCTGAGATCCCCATGCAGTGCGCTCTGAGCGCGGCAAGGGATTAGAAGCAGTTAGGATTAGCTGGTGTCCTGAAGCCGCGACTGGGCAGAACTCACCGAGAAGGCTGCATGGGTTAGCAGACAGCAATGTCTCCATTAGCCTCTGTGCCAAGGAGGATGATGCTTTCCATGCCTTGTGGGAAGGGCAGTTGGCACAAGTCACCAAGGGCCGTGTGGGATTCTCCATTCACTGACTGTTTATGGTCCCAATGGTATGCGTGTCTAAGACAGGAGTCTGCAACCTGCGTCTCCAGAGCCACATGCAGGTCTTTGGCTGCCTTCTTGCGGCTCCTGGCTCTGGCCCCCTCTCCCCCCCGACATTCTCATTTCTCAGCCTAAGCTTTTCCATTCCTGTGAGCTGCAAAACAGTGGCTGCATTCTGGCCCAGAGAGAGATGCAATTTTGCAGCAACTGGAGGGGTTCCTGCGCTGATCAGCACTCTGGGTATGGCCATGATAGTCAGCCTGCAAAGGCCTTGGAGGCTTGCATGGAGCAAAACAGGCTAAATCTGGTGGTTCTGGTTGGCGACCCAAAGAGGCAGAGCCCAATATTGAGTTGGGGGGGCAAAGCCAAGAACAGGAGCTCAGCGAGGTCTGGCTGGGACGTTCCCTGGCCCCTGCGGCATCATCCCAGCACAGTTCATTCCTGAGCGGGTTCCCTCACCAGGGCAGGGGGAGGAGTGGCCGGGAGCCGGGGGTGGGGCACGTTAATTATAGATTCCCGCCGGTTCAGAGGGGAACAAGTCCAGGCAAAGGAGCCCTCGCCAAAGCAGTAGCAGTTTGGCAGCATTTTTCTTGCCCTCCCACCCTCACCCCCCCATTAAAAGGAAAACAACTTGCTGGATCCCAGCAATGTCTCTGTGCGAGAGGCAGGGACCCAACGGAAATTAATATTGCAACATGGCTTATCCACCCCACCCCACCCTGAGTCCCACTGGGGCCATGCTGAGAGCATGTCCTGATAAGGGGGAGAAGGCAAGCAATGGCAGAGGAAGGGGGGCTAATCTAGGGCTGATAATAAGGGGAATAGGGAGGGCAGGGACCCAAGATGTGGCTCAGAAGCCCCCAGCACATTTGCTGGACTCATATTTTCTGGCCCCACCAGGTGAAGCAGGACCGGTGATTTGATCAGGAGCAGGATTTGATCCAATGGCCTCTAGGGCTCTTTCACATTTTTATAGGAGCATAATGAGTCCTCTCTTAATGAAAGGCTGGGCTGGCCAGAGCAGCTAGCCAAACCTCCAGGGAGACCCTGCTGTCCCCAGAGTCCTTGACCTCTGCGCGCCCCCCCCCCCAGCTTGCTGTCCCCCCGGGGAGGCTGGGGGGGGGGGGCATGAATCGCAGAGACTGCAGCCTGGAGAGGAATGGGCAGGAGTAACACAATTCTGGTGCAGAGTCAGGGAAACCTGGCCTAGTGCAGGTTCTGAAGCCACAAGGTGAGATTGTAAGTGGTTTGACAGCCTTGGGGGTGTTGCTCCCTACCCCTTTTGCCTCGGTTGCCCCATCTGTAAGATGTGGGTTGTGGTGACCTTGACCCTTGCTTTGGGAGGCAGGGTCATGGCAAGAGAGGCTGGGAGTGCGGGCGATCTTGGAATGAAGGATATCAAGAAAGTGCATGGCAGGGGATCAGCGTTTATAAGCAAACAGCTGCTCTCTGCTGGATGGAATCACATGGTGCGCTGTGTGTCATAGGCCCCGTACATGGGGATTCTTTAATGCAGGAGAAGCTAGTACAAGATGCTTGTCATCAGTGGAACCTGCCCAAAACATGCCTCTAGCCCCCTTTGTGCCAGGCACCAACTGGAGGACTCAGGATTAATCATGCTTCACCTCCTGCTTTTCTTCCTCTGCATGCTCCAGTGCAGCACTGTGAGGGGAGCTTCCCCCTCCTACCCCAGAGCTGGCCGCATTTTGCAGCATGCAAGAGTGATGCCTGTAAGTTATGGATTCCCTGGTAATTTGTGGGGCCTGTTGTGGGTCTTTTGAGCTCTAATCAGTACCAGTTTTGAGAGTTAAATGTGGGAGAGACAGAGACACATTGACTAGGCTTCACCATGGGGCATGCAGCAATTTCCTACCTCTCTAGCACCAGGTAGGGCCATGCCTCAGTTTCCCTGTAGGACCCATGGCCTTCAGTCTCATGGATAGGTTAGAACTTCAACCCTCCAGCCAGAGGGCAAATGAGCAGCCCCTTCCAAAGCACGGAGAGGCTCAGACACAAGCCATCCTGGGTGTTCACCCCATTGATGATGGGTTCCAGCCGTCATCCCCTCACAGCCCCAGGCCGTCCCTTCACTACCACTGGTGTGGGAGCCCAGGGCCTCCCGCTACTCCAGCCCTGATGCCCCAAGTCCTTTCCTGGAAGCTGGCCCTGGGTTTGAGCATTCCCCCAGCCTTGGCCTGTGCCTGGTTTCTCCCATGCTGACCGAAGTGGCTGCACTACATAACTGGATTCTTCACACATGGCAGGGTGCAAGTCACCCAGGCAAGTCTCAGCCCAAGTCCAGCCTGCTGAGAGCAGAGACCAGACACAGGGCAAAGCCAGAGCGGTTGTCAGGCGTTTGGGTGACCACAGTAAGGCACAGCACCCAGCGGCAGGGAGATTTGAGGTGGAACAGTGGGTCATCTACACCTGGGCGTCCACCTGCACCCATGAGCTGGCCTAGGTCGTCAGTAAGAGTTGAACCTGGAACCTCTGCATCGTTTCAGCTGGACACAGGCTGGCAGGTTTGTGTGTGTGTTTTGCGATACTGATTTGTGATCAGTTGCAGTTGCCTGGTCACCGGACGTTCTAGGGGCTCGGAGTTGGGCCATGGTAGGGGCTGGCCCTGAATTAGGTCACGGCAGGCGTTGCAGAGGGACAAACTGGGAAAGGCGTGGAACTGCCCCGCCCTCCCCCAATGAAACTACTAGACCAAGTAAATGGCCTCAAATTAAACCCTGCTCAGTTCCATGCGGTCTTGGTTTTATGGCTGTCTGCTGCGGCTGGTGGAACTGATGTTTAGCAGCATTCACCTGTATCCTTCCCATCCCAGCTGTACGCTCCTGGAACCGCTATGTCACTCCTGGGCTCTGGCCACAGGTGGGACAGGTCTGGCCTGGTTTGTGGGGCCACTCTCAGGGCTTGGGAACGAGCCGATGGCAAAAAAACAGAGCTTGGTCTCTCCCAGCGCTCCTGCATCCTGCGCAAACTAGGTGTTAGACGGCTCTGATTCCACCGAAGAGCCACGTGCCTGTGACCCCCATGGGCAGAGAATCGATATTCAGGCCCTGCTTTGGCACAGGTGGGTGGGCAGCAGCTGTAGAAGAACAGGTAGGCTGGGCCCATGCCAGCTGCAGCGTCTCTTGACCTTGTCACTGGCAGCTGAGATGAGGTTGTCGGGAGACAAGCCTAGAAGCTGGGCAGAAATGTGGCCAGAGGCCAGGGGGCTCCCTGGGTGAAATGGGAAAGTGCTTCTTCCTGAAAGCAGAGAGAGACCAGCCCCTACTGCAAAAGTGCCATCTTTCCCCGGGGGAGGAGACATGCCAAGAACGCGCAGCACACCCCGGGCACTGCCCACCTGTGCTGCGCAGCGACCGAGGCACCAGGGAATTAAGGGCAGGGCTCTGTCAGGCTGCTGGTGCCTGCTTGTCAGGGAAGAACGCGTGCCAGCACCCAGAACGTTGTCATGTTGGCACACTCATTCCCAGGCCTCGTGGTGCCTAGACCTGGCAGACACACTCCCTGCCCTGAAGGGCTTGTGAGCTAAATCAACCAGGTGTATGGAGTGTGGGAGGGGAAACCGAGGCACAGAATGAAAACGGAGCTGGGACTAGAAGCCAGTTTCCCTGATTCTGAGCTTTGTGCATTAGCACCAAGCCATGCTGCCACTCCGCAGAGCCAGCTCACTGCACTGCCCCTTGGCAAAGGGCCTGGCAGGCAGTGTGTCTGAGCACGCAGCTCTGCCCAGCCCTGCCAAGAGAGGTGGGGCCAGAGGCTGATCTCTGCGACGCTGGTGTAATTCCAGGGCACCACTATGAGTTGGTATTGATCCACAGTCTAGTGCAGGAGGCTCCCAGAATGCCAGGCACTGTCTGAAGCCAGAACCAGGGGAAGGTCCCTGCACCTCAGTAACTCTGGAGTCACACCCTGAGTAGAGGATCAGGCTCTCGCAGGCGTCTTTCCTCTTTGGATTGTGGGGAAGAGCTGAGGCAGAGTCATTTCTGGTGGAACACTGTCTGGCACAGGGAAGATTTACACTAGGTCTGGATTTTGACCCCATGTCTGGTGGTGGATCTGCATCAATTGCTGATTTTTGTGTAGTCTGTCCCACACCCCCATCTATTCCATCACTATGAGAAATACGGCAGCAACTGCTGTCTTGCACTTCATCCACCAAGGAAACTCAGCCAGCTCTGGGGCGGATTAGGGCAGCTGGCCGAGTGTGCGGAGTGGCACTCTGCCAGAGCCTAGGATAGATGACCAATAAGTGTGTCTTGTGGCAAGCACACCTGTAATTTTATCTTGCTTGCCTCCAGGCACCACCATTGGCATGGCTCAGGGTTAGGGTTAGTCCTAGCACCCTTCCGGCACCCAGGGGTCAGACTGAGTCTGAGGAGAGAGCCGGAGGCCAATGGGGAGGGCCCCCAACTCCACCTCCCCCTCACCCCAGCACCCAAGTGAGCCCAGCTTCTGCTGTCTCTGGAGAGGGGAAGGAGCTCTCCTTGCTGTTGAATGAGCTGGAATGGGGGCATTTGGGTAGGGCGTTCCCCACACACAGAACCCCTAGGAAGGGGTGCAAAGACAGTTCAGACACAGTGTGAGTGGGGCCAGCACCTGTGGACACACTGGGGAGGGTTTCAGGGGAGGACAAGTGGGAGGAAGGCGTTGCTCAGGGCAGGGCATCGGTCTTTGGCCATGGTGGGCCTGTGCAAGTTGGCTAAGGAACGCTGGCTTCCTTTGCTCTTTCCCTTCTCCAGGGCAGTGGGCAGCCCCCTGGTCATGGACCCAAACAGCATCTGCCGGAAGACCAAGCGGCTGGCAGGGAGGCAGGCAGAGCTGTGCCAGACGGAGCCCGAGATCGTGCAGGAGGTGGCCAAGGGGGCCAAGCTGGGTGTTCGGGAGTGTCAGTACCAGTTCCGTTTCCGCCGCTGGAACTGCACCAGCCACAGCAAGGTCTTTGGCAGGATCCTGCAGCAGGGTAAGCCCAGGAAGGGCCGCTCCGCTCGAGGGGACCCTGACGGCAGCCAGAAGGCGTGGGCTGGGATGGGTTGCCCACCTCCATGAGACAGGCCAGCCTACAGGGGAGGGGAGCAACCCACTGCAGGGGATGAGGATCCCCACCTGTCTGGAGGCTCTTCGGGGGCTAGGGGAGCCAGTGCCTGGGACCCAGATCAGCCTGTGCTGTGGTGCTGGAAAATGTCTCCAGCAGGGAAGCCCAGCAAGGGCCTACCCTCCGGCTGTGGTGGGTTCGGGGCAATACAGCCCCCTCAGCCCTGGCCTCCTGGGCTGCTCCCTGCCACCTCCTTGCCACACTCAGCCTGGTTCTCAGCTGCCCTCCACACCCGCCTCATCTGGGAGCTGGGAGCTGAAGGCAGCCATCCCTCTGCGTGGTGTAGCATTCAGCAGTGGAGCGGGGCTGAAGGTTTACTGCCAGGACATGTCTCCCCGTGTTGTAATGAAGCAATTATCGATGCTCCCAGACACCGGGGGGCTTAATAAAGCTCAAGAATGCCTCCGTGTCTGGCAGTGATTTACTGTGCCCCGAAGGAGTTCCCCCCCCCCCAGCGCCACTCCTGTGTGTGTCTGTGCTGGGTAACAAAGAGCTCACCAGCACCCTGAGGGAGGGGGCTGCCAGGGGCTGGGGGGCTGCAGGAAGGGGGCTCTGGCACAAGGAGGGGACATTGGGATGGGCCATGTTTTTTCTCTTGGTTTTGGCTGGCGCCTGGCCCATCTGTAGCCACATCTGTCCCTCCCTCCCTCACCTCCCGGAGCCCAGGTGTCATCTAGGCACTGGGGAGGGGGACCCTCCCAGGCCTGGCTGGCCTCACAGTGTGCGTCAGGCCTGTCCGAGCGCATGTGGTGCCCCCCCAGAACACCCTCCATGCACCCAGGACCCACTTGTTGAGGGGCCCCATGGGAAATGAGTGCTCCTTGGCTTCAGCTCAGCAGTCGTCTGCACTGGCCTGACTGCCAGGAACTCTTGCCCTCTACTGTGTGTCATGTGCCCTATAATGCTAAGAGCTAGTGGTGATTCTCCTTTAGCTCCAGTAGTCTGGGGGCTCTCCTGGATTAAAGGATAGACTCTTGTTGACTTGAGCAGGTACTGGACCCAGAAAAGCTGGATTCCCTGCTGTGTCTGAGAATGCTCCAAGGGCCCTGTGGCAGGTGCAGCATCATCAGAGCTGGGCAGCCCTGGGCAGTGCTGGAGATGACGTGCCCCAGCTGGACTGTGGGGCTCAAGATGGGGCATTGCAGGTGGGCAGCAGCACCCCTGGGCTATCCCACCTAGCAAGTGGACAGCCCATCACTGCAGGAGTGGCATGTGTGCCAAGGAGCCCACCTTCCGCTGGCCATTCCCTGCTATGACAGCCTTCCAGTTCCTTGCTGTCTTGACTGGCAGCCTGCCCTGGGCCACGAGGGTGAGTGCTCAAGCGATGTCCATTGCTTGGGCCAGGGAGATTCCTCTGCCCTTTTGCCCCAGAGCTGGGTGGGTTGGAGCCAGCTTTCAGGCAGGACAGAGCAGCTGGCTGTCCGGTGCCTTGTTTAATCACAGAGTTGGCTGCAGATTTACAGCAGCATGGCCAAGATCAGAGGCTGGGCCATGCCTGTCCTGTTTTTCTAGAGACAATTGCTGCGCTGCGAAGGACAGAGTGTTTAACGGTGCCTTGAGTTTCTGTCTGTTGCACGGAGCAGGCAGAAAGATGGCAGCCGGTTCCCCAGGAGACCCATGGTCCACATCTGCCCATGAAGCTGGCTTACCCTCCACCGTCTGTGGGAGCAACCTGGGCATCTTGGCCTCTGGCTCTTCAGCAGGGAGTTTGGTCTGGCTAGCCGGGGCGTGTGCCATGCTCTGGAAGGAGCATTTCCTTCTTAGAGGCTGGTTTTGGGGAGGGGGTGGTGCACAGTGTGCCAGGGACCAGCAAAGACCCAGCCCCAAGATCTCATGCCAGGTCAGCTCTGGTTCTGAAAGACTCCCCCTTGGCCAGACTGCAGGGCGAGGGCAGCTGGCACACCCCCAGCACCCACGCTTGGCTTTGTTCCATGCACGCATACCGTGCTAGCCGGCTGCTTTCTCCACCCTGCACTCATCTCTGCTGGGGCTCCTGCAATTGGTTCACAGGCAAGGAGGCAGAAGCTCTACAGCCCAGGTTCCCCATCCTGGATTGACTGTGCTCATCTCTTTGGTGGGTCCCTGCAGGATAGGGAACGTTCCAGCTCTGACATGCCTGGATGTGAAAGTCCCCAGCAACCCATGCTTCCAGCCCAGGGCACCGGTGGGCAGTATGCCTGGTCTCGCTGGAAAGATACCAAGAGATGGAGAGCCTGGCCCAGGGTCCCAGTGGGAAATTCCCATCCCCATGAATCATGTTGGTGGCCAGCTGTTAGCTCTTTGTCTGCTAGATTAAAAGGCCACCAGCTGTGAGAGACCTCTCTGGGCAAGTCCTCGTAGCTGGTGATCCAGCCTTCTCTTGGGCAGCTCACCCAGTGGGCTCTTGCTCGCAGGTGGGTTTCCAGCCCTCACCTCCTTGGCACCCTGCTCCAGGTCATTTTCAGTGCCATGCCATCCTTCTGGAAGCATGGCCCTGAGACCAGGTCCCGGCCATAGTCCTGTTCTTCTTGATGCCACACATCAAAGCGATACTGGTGCCGGCCCCTCACGCTCACCCTTCTGGACAGGGCACGCTCAGGGAGCTCGCGTCAGGGGAGTGCTCACCTGGATGCCTGGGTCCTTTGCAGTGTCGCTACGTTGCAGGATCCCCCCATGGCTGAGTTAGGTTCTTTGTCAGCAGGCAGAGGACTGGCCAATTGGCCACATAGTCAACCTAGAGGTAGGTGGTGAAGGCAAAGGGCAGCCAGCTTAGGTGACTACCTCTGGGCACCAAAAGAGAGGGACCCTTGCTTCCGCGGTGGTGCTGGTCTGATCGCCTTGAACTCTTTTTACCACCTGCACTCCTGCTCCCAGTCCCAAGACTGGCTGCTCCCACCCCGTGCCCCCTGTCTGCTCCACACAGTGGTGCCCCACTCTGCCCACTTGCTCTCTCTGAGCACATCGTGGGACTGGTCACTCACTGTCTGTCTGGGAAGCACCTGGCCCTATCGGGGAAGCCCTCCTGACATCGGGCCTGGGGCACTACTGGCAGGCAGGTGCCCTTGTGTAATGCTCAGGTGCTGCCCCCCCACCGCCAGGCCCCATGGCCTCCCTGTGACCAGGAGTTCAGCTGCAGGGGGCTCTACGGAGCACCGGACGTCCCCAAACCAGGCGGTAAAGCCCTCCGAGCCATTGCCAATGTGGTAATGGAGCTAGAATCCCCCATCCAGGCTGCAGCACGGCAGGCCCGGGCAAGGAAAGGATGCCTGGAATTTGTGTCTCCGAGCAGAGACAGGAGAACATGCTGATAATGAATAATCCCACAGGGCAGGGGCTGGTGCTGGGAGAGAGAGGGTGGAGGAGAGGCCTGGGCACCCCAGCTTCGCTGCACGGGGAGGGACTGAGCATGACAACCTGGCATGTACCCTGGGGGTGGAGGTGGAACCCAACTGGGTTTCCCCAGCGCTGGCACCTCCCAGCCAGCCCCCCCATTGGACTCTCATCTGGGGGTTGGTTTTGCAGCTCTGGTGGGGACAGGGCTCTGAATCCTGCCAAGTCGTTAGCACCCAGAACCTGCGGTGGCCCTGGGCGCTCAGAGTTGTCACTGACAAGGTGTCAGCAAGGAGATGGGTTAGGCCATGAGCTGCTCTCCCCTGCCCTCTGCTGGCTGCAGTGAGAACTGCTCAGTTGTGGGTCAAAGGCCCTGTACTGCTCACAACTAATGGAGACTCACCCTTTGCTCCAGTGGTGGAGAGAATGCATGCTTTGGGTGGGGCTGCAGGAATTGGGGATGGAGGAAAAGAGAGATCTTGATCCCTGGTGGTCAGGGCGCTGCACAACTGGACAGCCTCTGGTGACTTTTATGAATGGGGCCCCGTGTTGGTTCCAGGACATATCCCTAGAATAGGGGGAGGAGGGGGCTTAATCCTCCTTGGAGGGAATGGGTGGGGGAACAGGACTCAGGCCACGTCATGGTCAATGAGCTGCAGTGGCTCCCATCTCAGAGCCTTCATACCACACCTTCCCGACCCCAGGCCCGAACCTCTGGCCCCACCAGCCCTCTCTCTCCACCTGGTAACAAAATGATGAGGGAGGCCCCACAGCAGGGGTGGCTTACCTTTGGCAAGCCTCTTTTGCAAACCATATGCAGGGCTCCCCTGTGCAGCTGGCCCTGGGTACCCAATTACTGGCTGGGGGCAGGAAGGGAGAAGCCAGGGGGGGAGACTGGGATTTGGGTTCTCACTGGAGGGTTTACCCTCAGGGTGCCTGCCAGCCAGTGCCACCTGCTGCATACCTTCATCCCCATGGTGCCTCCAACCCTCTGAGGGGCTAACGCCGCTTCCTCCCCCTCGCAGATATCCGGGAGACGGCCTTCGTCTATGCCATCACGGCTGCGGGCGTGAGCCACGCCATCACCCAGGCCTGCAGCATGGGCGAGTTGCTGCAGTGCAGCTGCGAGGTGACCCGCAGTCGGGCACCCCCGCTGCCCACGGCCGGCCCAGGCGCTGAGGCTTCAGCCTGGGAGTGGGGAGGCTGCGGGGACGATGTGGAGTTTGGCTACGAGAAATCCCGGCAGTTCATGGACGCCAGGCGGAAGAAAGGGAAGAGCGACATCCGCACCCTCATCGACCTGCACAACAATGAAGCTGGGCGCCTGGTAATGTCCTGGCTGAGCCAGGGGCCGGGAATGGGGTATGGGGCCTTTCCTCAAGGGGCTGGCTCCGATCTGATCCCGGGGCAGGCAATGGCTGCTGATGGGGCAGGGAATGGGGCACGGGGACTTTTCCCCAAGAGGCCGGCTCCAATCAGGCCCAGGCTGGCAGTGACCAGGCTGGATCGTGAGGTCCGGGCCATATGGAGCTATAGGGAGTTCAGCTTGGCCAGCTCTCTCAGGTTGAGCAGCCGCAGGGACCAGGCTGGGCAGTGCCCCCGCTAAGCAGCTTGGGCCAGCGCCAGGGGCCAGGCCACACCAGTGCATGGACCGGGAGGTGGGGGGGGGCTTCCTAGCTTGGGGCTGAGGGGGCTGCTCTGTTGGGGGGGGGGGGCAGTTGACACCTACATGCTACCACGTGGCCCAGCATGACCCACTCCAAGCCACAGCCCTGCCCTGAGATGCTGCCATGGCCTCCAACGCTGCACTCCTCTGCCACAGTCGCATCCTGACAGCCAAGCACAAGCCATGTACCACGCCCATGTGCCCCCGTCTGTGACACCTGCAGCACACATCCACCTCGCCCCCCCCGACTATTCCCTCACCATGACTCCCCCACAGCAGATTGCTGGTCCAACCCTAGAAAACCTGACACCCATCCCAGCTCTTACTGGCCTGCTGGGTCCCAGCCCCATCTCCTCTGGGTGATAGCTGGTGAGAAGGGGTCCAGCCCCCCACTGACCCCTCAGAAGGGGCCCACAGCCACTGGGGACTATGTCCCGAATGGGATTGAATGGGAGGCTCTGGCCCTGCTGAGCAGCCCTGTCTCCCCAGGCGGTGCGAAGCTACATGCGGACGGAGTGTAAGTGCCACGGGCTGTCAGGATCCTGCACCTTGCACACATGTTGGAAGAAGATGCCCCATTTCCGTGAGGTGGGTGACCGGCTGTTGGAGCGCTTCAACGGGGCCTTCCAGGTGATGGGAGGCAACGATGGCAAGACATTGCTTCCTGTGGGCCACGGCATCAAGCCCCCTGACCAGCAGGACCTCATCTACTTGGCCGACTCGCCTGACTTCTGTTCCGCCAACCGCCAGACAGGCTCGCCAGGGACACGGGGCCGGGTGTGCAATAGCAGTGCGCTGGGCATGAGCGGCTGTGATCTGCTGTGCTGTGGGCGCGGGCACCGCGAGGAGACTGTGGTGCTGGAGGAGAGCTGCCTGTGCCGCTTCCACTGGTGCTGCGTGGTGCAATGTCACAAATGCAGCGCCCGCAAAGAGCTCAGCCTGTGTCTCTGAGCCAGCCCAGTCCCTCTGGGGCATGGACACTGGGCTCTCCTGCCTGCCCGGCTAGGCGGGGGGGAGCAACGCTCACAGACTTGGCTCACGCGTGGCCGGCCTCCCTGGCTAGTGACGCCTGCTGGAGGGGAGAGGACCAGGACAGCCGGGGCTCTGCAGTGAGGAGGTGGTGACACAAATAAAGGTTTAAATAGTGGCCTGCAGCCTTTCCTCAACCTGGAGCAGGGCTGCAAAAGGGAGGCCAGGCCAGGGGCACCCCACTTTTGCTGCACCCCCAGGAAGGATGCTGGGCCCCATTCCACAGGGGACGCTGCTGAGTGGATCAGGGGCACCCAGCTGTGGCTACATCCCACAGGAGATGGGTCAGACCTGAGTGGGCACGCGGGCCAGCCCACCTGCTCAGGCTCTTGGAATGGTCACGCAGGATGGGCGTACCCTGCGTTCCTGCCAGCCTGAGTGTGGTTACCCCATGTCTTGCTTGCCCCCCGGCCTCACAGCTTGTAGTCCGGGGACGCTGCCCCTTCTGCATCAGTGGGGAAGACTCTCTAGGCCACTCACGGTGTCTCTTTTCCTTGCAGCAGAGAGTTCAGGTTCTCCAATGCTTTAGCAACCCAGCTCATGTCAGGTTTCCAAGAGGGGCAATTCCCACTAATGGTCACCTGCTCATCTCCATGGGACAGAGGGTAAAACTGAGACAAAACAATGTTCCCAAAGGCGTTCCAGAGAATTAGTGGAAGAGCTGAGAGCTGACCCAGGGCTGGGACTGTGCAAGATTCTTTCAGACCCATCAATGGTTCACGGGGCACTGCAACGTCTGGCCCCCTGAGACTGTCTGAAAACAGCCAGCAATAGTGGATGGGGTGGTACTTCCCCTCCCAAACCCCTCTATAGCTGTCAGCCCAGTGGTTAGGGTGCTCAGAGCATGTCTGTGAGGCAATGAAATGCCACAGCTGGCCTGTATCAGCTAACTCAGTCCAGTGGGGCTTGGTGGAGGGCCCGTAAAACTGGACTTAGAGGCACCCCCCCCATTCAGACTCGAGTCGACACAAACTGTTGGTTGGTTGTGACTGATGCTGACCCTGCCCCCTCCCCATTCCCATTCCCCCACCTCTGCCCAGGCGTCAGACCCAGCTACGAGTGGTGGTGCTGGGCTTCTGTTGGGAGGGCACAGTACAGCCTGGGCTGGTGCAGAGGGACCTGGACTAGAAAATGCGCAGGGACTGGGAATCAAGTGGTCTGGAGTTGGTGGTGGAAACTCCCAGGTGAGCTGGCAGAGGTGGAAAGGCAGGGGAGATGCCAGAGCATGGATGGCAGCAGGGCAGGTGCAGGCTGGGCAGGATCAATGCCTATGGTGGCCAGGGTTGGGCATGTGCCTGCTTCAAGGGAAGGGATGAACCATATAGTGCTTCCCCAGGGAGGGCCTGATTCCTCGGACAGCCCTGCAGCAAGAGGAGCTGGTCTGGCTCTAGGGTGCCACGCTGCTGTCCCGTTCCCTCCTTCCCCTCCACGTCCTGATTGGCAGCTGTTTTTGCTTTGCTGGCTTGGCCACTGGGTGTGGGTGCCACTCAGGCAGCTGTGCGATTGCCATGGGGCAGAGAGGGGATAGTGCATGACAGGCTGAGGGCAGGGCAGCCAGGCGGCTGAGAAAAGGGGCTGGGCCCTGCCCTTCTTCAGATGCAGCCACCTCTGAGGTGCAGCAGTTCTACCTAGGGGACACAGGCTCTATCGCATGTCATGGGGGCTGGCTAGCTCCAGCTGTGGCTGCTTTGGGGACACCAACAGCACCCAGCTCACAGTGGGGGCTGGCTGATCCATGGGGAAGGGCCTGGGAGGGAAGGGGGCAGGGAACAGGAGCCATCATGGGCAAAGCTGGGTCCCCTCAAGTGGCCGGAGCTGCAGGGCTCCTTTGTCCTCACTGCAGCATCCTGGGTGTTGCGCTCGTAATGCTCCCCCAGCATCACTGAAGTGGGCTCCCCAGAGCCAGCTGCTCTGGGAGGAGAGGATGCCAAACACGCCGCATCTCCCTTACTGGCCAGCAGAGGGAGCTCAGGGCCGATGCGATGGGCAGGGCGGGGGGGCACCTGGATTTTTCCTCCTTCTCCACCAGAAATTCAGCCCAGCCGCAGAGTCCACCTGCTTCTGCTGCTTGTGCCCCCTGGATTGCCTGCATTCACCACTCTGTGCAGAAGGCCAGAGATGCACGGGTACACAGATGCTCACGTGCACACCCCAACTTTGTGCCCTACTCCCTTTCTCAGCTCCCTACTTGCTGCAGGCTTTTCACTCCCCTCTGACCATGCATGGCTGGGTGCATGGACATGGCTGCTCTGTGGCCCTAGAGATGGGACCCTCCTAGCTACTGGAAAGTAAAGTTGTGTGTCTGCCTGGCCACAACCGATGGGAAAGATCAGATGATCTGTGGCTCTGGAGCGTGCTGGCAGAGGGTTGGGTTCTGCTGGAGCTGGCTGTCAACTCAATCCCAGGGTCGCTGTGGGTCCGCACCCCGCTTCCTGCCCTCCCCGTGATCTTGTTGCCTGGAGCCTAGCCACCAGCTTAGTGTGCCACTGGGGAGCTACAGAACCCACAAAAACCACTCAACCCCAGACATGGCAGCCATCATTTCTAAGGATTCACATCTCTGGGACCCCCACCTCTCCAAGTGAGTGTAGGGAAGAGATGATGGGTCGAGAAGAATCAGACTGTCCCAGCTCTAAAGAGGCAGTCAGATTAATGGGGTAGAACATAAGTCCAGGAGGCAGCATATAGCCTGGGGCCATCTCCCAGCACCCAGCTACTTGCTGGGGGTCGTACCGGGGTGGGGGCAAGCGGTGGCAGCGCCCTTCCAAAAAGCGAGGCCACCATTGCTTCCACTAGATGGCAGCGACCTGAGGCCTGCAATGATGGGGCGGTTCATACCTTTCCAAGCTAGTGCACCCAGCTCTGCTGGCTCACCTCTCAGAGACTATAAAGGTCAGAAGAGACCAGTATGATCTTCTAGCTCAGTCTTCCTCAACCTTTAGCGGACCAGGGAACACCTGAAGGTATTAATAACTTTATGCAGAACACTTGCTGAAAACTTTCTTGAAAAACCTGGTATACACAGGCTGTAATGTTTGTAATACCTGTGTACTGTGCATTCCTGTGAAAATGATTCTGAAACAGAATTAAATATAATTTTACAAATATAACATACATTTATTTCTAAAAATAGACACATGATGATGATGCACACAACTGAAAATGATATTACTCAAGCACTAATGGGAATTTTGGACCTGCGTGTTCAAACAACATTAATCTCTTCTTGGAGTCGGATCTGTCATAGAAAGTTTTACCATGGAAGTTATGGCCAGGCCATTTCGATGCTGGTGGTAACAGTGGTGGGAAATTTAAAGTGCCCCAGTTGCAGCAAGGCAGCAGCAGATCTCAACACCTGCCTGGAAGTTTTCTTGCAACTAGGGCATTTTAAATCTCAGAGGCACACCTCGCCCCACTGCGTTGCTCCTTACCTATGTTCCCTCTAAGCTGTATGTGCATGCGCTCGCACACAGGTTGTGAAACCTGCACACACAACAAAATAAAGCACGCACAAAAAAAATTCAAAAATGAGAATATTTTTATGCTACTTTAAGAAAGCTGTTTCAAGTAGCATGCATCAAATAAGGTTTTGTAATTTATACTAGCATTTCCATCACCATATCAAAATAAAGTTAATCTATTAGTTGCATCATACACACTTGCTTCGTTGTGCTCACAAGTTTGACCACACTGGCTGGAGTGCGCACAAATTTGCACACCAGTTCCAAAAATTTGCGCAAAAGAAATTTTTTGAGCACACAGCCTACAAAAAATTAGAGGGAACATTGCGTCCTTACCCCCCACCACTCAGGCCCCCCATCTGTGATGGGGAGGGGTTGGTCTTGGTCACAGAACGCCTCCATGATGTCTGTGGAGAACCGGTTGGGAAACACTGATCTAGTCTGACCTCCTGCAACAATGCAAGCCACAGAACCTCACCCACCCAGTCCTGTAATAAACCTCTAACCTAGACTGAGATATTATAGTCCTCAAATCATGATTTAAAGCCTTTAAAGTACAGAGAATCCACCAGCAAGTGACCCTTGCCCCATGCTACAGGGGAAGGCAAAAACCCCCCAGAGCTCTAGCCAGTCTGCTTGGGGGGAAAGTCCTTCCTGATCCATATGATGTTCAGTTAAACCCTAAGCGTGTGGGCAAGTCTCACCAACCAGGCACCCAGGAAAGAATTCTCTATAGTATCTCAGAACTTACTTCATCTAACATCCCATCTCAGGTCTTTGGCATAACCATCACCAGTAGTCAAATGCAGGGAAATTGCCAAACTAGATTGCCCCATCACCATCCTCTCCATAAACTTATCAAGCTCAGTTTTGAAGCCAGTTTGGGTCCCCCGCCAGCTCCTCTTGGAAAGCTGTTACAGAAGTTCTCTCCTCTGATGGTTGAAACCTGCATCTAATTTCAAGACTAAATTTCCATGGATGGTTTCTATCCATTTGTTCCTGTGTCCACATTAGTTCTGTACTCAAATAATTCCTCTCCCTCCATGGTATTTATCCCTCTGATGTATTTATAGAGAGCAATCATATCACCCCTCAACCTTCTTTTGGTGAGGTGAAACAAGCCAAGCTCTTTGAGTCTCCTCTCATAAGGCAGGTTTTTCCATTCCACACACCATCCTCGTAGCCCTTCTCTGCACTGTTCCAGTTTGAATTCATCTTTCTTATACATGGGGGACCAGAACTGGACAAAATATTCCAGGTGGGGTCTCACCTGCATCTTGTATAACAGTACTAACAGCTCTCCGTCTTTACTTGAAATACCTCTTCTGATGAAACCTACAACCCCATTAGCATTTTTCATGGCCACATCACTCTGGTGGCTCATAGTTACCCTGTGATCACCCAGGTCCTTCTCGCCCATCACATCCAACCGATGCATCCTCAGCTTATAGGAAAAGTTCTTGTTAGTCCCTAGGCTAATGAATCTCCATTTTCCACCATTAAATTTCATCCAATTCCTATTACTCCAGTTTACAAGGTCATCCAGATCTTGCTGTATCATATCGTGATCCTTCCCTGTATTGGCAGCACCTCCCAACTCTGTGCCCTCTGCAAATGTTATTGGCACATTCTCGCTTTTAGTGCCACTGTCAACAATAACAAGGGTAAATAAGATTGGTCCCAAGACCAATCCCTGAGGGACTCCACCAGTAATCTCCCTCCAGGTTGACAGTTCACCTTCCAGTCTGACCCACTGTAGTCTCCCCTTTAACCCAGTCCTTATTAACCTTTCTATTTTCATATTAATCCCCATCTTTTCTAATTTGACTAATAATTCCCTATGTGGAACTGTAGCAAAAGCCTTGCTGAAATCTAGGTAAATTAGATCCACTGCATTCCCTTTGTCTAAAACATCTGTTATCTTCTGGGAAAAAAAAGGACATCAGGTTGGTCTGGCATGATCTCCCTTTGTAAAGCCGTGTTGTATTTTGTCCCATTTACCTTTTACTTTGAAGTCCTTAACTGCTTTTTCTTTCAAATTTTTTTCCAAGACCTTGCATACAACGGAGGTCAAACTAACAGGCCTGTAGTTACCTGGATCATTGCCCCACCGCTTTTATAAAAATAGGAACTATGGGTGCATCTACACTGAAGCCTTAGGTCAACTTAAGGAAGGGTAAGTTGACTTACAGATTGCTGCAGCCACATTGAGCTTTTATTAAGTTGATTTAAGCACTTTCTTAAGTCGACTTAATAACACCACCTCTTAAGGTCAATTTAATGCTTAAGTCAACCTTTTAAAGTTGACTTAAGCCAATGTAGATGGAGAAAGCCCTTACATAGACCTAACTGGCTTCCAGGCCCCCACAACGCACCCCTCCTCCAGCAACCTAGCACCTGCCAGTGTGGACGCAGGCAGTTGACAGGAGTTTTCAGTGTGGACTCCCTAAGTCAACTTACCCTATGTCAGCAATTCTCCAGGCACATGTACAATCCCTGAGTTTACAGATTCATTAAATATCTTTGCTAATGAGCTGACAATTTCATGTGCCAGTTTCTTTAATAGTCTTGGATGGTGATTATCTAGGCCCCCCCAAGTTAGTTCTCTTAAGCAGCTTGAGTTTGGTTTCTACCTCAGATGTGGCAACGTCTACCTCCATATCCTCTTTTGCATTAGCCACCCTCCCACGATTCCCAAGCTCATCCTTAGCCCCATTAAAAATTTAGGCAAAGCATTTGTTTAGATCAGGGGTCTCAAACTCAAATCACCACAAGAGCCACATGAGGACTAGTATATTAGCCTGAGGGCCACACTACTGAAACCTTTTCATACAACAATATTGCAAATACTGGTAACAATAGAGTTGTTGAGGGCTGCAGGAAATAGCTTTAGGGGCCACATGTGGCCAATGGGCTGCATGTTTGAGTCCCTGCTTTTGATCCATGAGTTCTTCAGTCCAATCCACTCCCCAACTAATTCCCTTAATTTTTTAAAAATCAGACCCTTTGAAGTCAGAGGCCCTAGTCACAGATCTAGTTATGTTTATCCTTCCATTAGTTTGAACTGAATTAGTCATAGGAACCAAGGTTGTCCCCTCTGTGGTGGCTGCTCCTGGGACACATGGCTGAGCAGATCTCTGAACAGCTAGGGAGAAGGGAGCACTGATCTTCCAGCCCCCGACTACAGACGGGAGTCAGTACCTAGGGACCCAGGTGAGGTTCACAGGGCACGGGACATATGCGATTTCCCTCCTGGAGCTAGGGAGACAGGTCGGCAAGGAGGCCTCCATGCTGACCAAATTGCATCTGGCTGCAGGAGTGGGGGGAGCCTGCGGGTGGAGACTGGTGGCCCTTCAGAGCTGTAGCAATGACATCTGTGACCCTCAAATCAAAAGGGTTGGGAAAAACAGAGCTAGGGATTTGCTCTTTTTTCAAACAAAAGCCAAGACGTAGGGGAATGAGGCCACCGCTCTGCCACACTGCTTCTAGGTTTACTAGCAGCAGTCCCAGCCTTTCAGCTGTCCCAGTGGCTCCCAACATCCCAGTTAATACACCCCTCAAAGGGTTTGTTCAAGACATGTTTTCTACCAAGTGGAACTCATGGTGCCTTTTGCAGGGACAAACCACAGAGCAGACGTGCCCTGGGTGTGTTGACCGGTCAATGGGGTGACCAGAAATGTCAGGCGATGCCCAGACGCCAGGTGAAGAGATTTGCTGCATAGAGTGATCATCGATGGCCAGGGAAGGAGGACCATTCTCCGTTAAGATTTGTTTGCTTTGCTGGAAAACTGAATTTGGGATGAAATACAGGCTCCCGTGGACAGTAGCTGTTTTCATCCCACATGGATACCCAAACGCTGAACTGACCACGGACTGGCTCTGTTAACGCTTGCCTGGCAGCATAGGGTCATTGGAAATCCCACAGAAGAGAGTCTTGGTGACAGAGCTGGGAACCCTCTGGGTGCCGGCTGAGTGTGAAGGCAGTGTGGATTTAAATCCCACACTGCCTCATCATCTTTTCTAGCTGAGTTTCACGGCTCCAACGTACCCCAGCACCAGCTATCTGGCCACTTGGGGAAAGACCTGGGAACACCTTCAAACAAGCCTACCATAACAAGCTGGAGTGAACAGCCCGTCTCACTCATAAGACTGAAGGAAGCAGGCGGGACCAGTGGGCACAAGCCACCCTACAATAACAGCTGTCTTCCAGCAATGCCTGAGGACAGTGGAAGCAGAGGAACCCCACTGGCAGGTTCTCCGGCTGTAAGAATGTGGGCACCGGCGAATCCTTTGCATGGGATCACGGCCATTTGGCTGGGGAATTGGCCAGCAAGGGCCTGTCTACACAACTGGGGGAACCAGAGAGGTGTCTGCTCTTCCCAAGCACATGTAGTCAAAAGAGTGGCATAGGCAGATGGCAATGGCAGCCCGTCCTTGGATGGGAGAAGCCCTGGGTCAGACCAAAAGCAGCTCAGGACTAGCTGCTGGGCAGCACAAGGCCAGGGGGACAGCTTGGCTCCCATGCCAGCTGCCCTCAGCCTGTATCCCCCCAGTGGGGCCCTTCTGATGCCCCTTAATGTGACCTTCCCACCCAAGCCCCCTCCCAGCTCTGTTACACTTGGAAATGCTTCCCTGGGACATGTGGACTGCAGGGGACACTTCCCAGCCTGTGCCGGAGAGGACAGCTGGGTGCTTCAGCCCCCCCCCACGGTGGACACTCAACCCCTCACCTGTGCACATCAGAAACACGTGTCCTCCTTACGCTTGCCCAGAATCACACACAGGCACACGCTCACTCTCGCATGTTGGTGCTGCCAGCGGACGGGCTGTGAGGCAGCACAGGGCTTCCCCCCATGGGGCTGCGTGACATGACTCTGAGTCACGACATGGGGTGAGTAACAGTTGTGTCTGCACAAGCATCCCTCCTTGGTGATGCTGGGGCTGGACAGTGTCAATTGCTCACCACCCCATGATTCACCTCTGCCCCCCACATCCCGTCAGGAGTCCCAGGGGCCAGAGGTTGGGAATTCAGCCCCAGTAACTTCAGCGCGAGTGAGGGACTGAATGCCGAGGGGCTTTCGCCAGGCTGGTCCCCATTCCCTCCTGCCAGCCCCAGTGGCTCTCAAATGGCCACTGGGGCACTGACCTCTTCTGTGCCCACCTGGACTTCCTTCCACACACAGCTGTGCCTGCACCCCTCCCTCCAGACCTGCCCTACTGATGGCCCCTACTCACTCCTGCTGGGACAGAGCAGAGACCCTCAGACGAGGTAGACACTGGTGGGACTCGGTAGGAATTGGGAGCACAGCTGTGCCCAAGTTTCCAGGTGTCGAGCTGGGCTGATTTCATTCCCCCAATGGGAGTAAAACAGCAGGAGCCCCCCCAGAGATGCTTTGATTCCAAGGCCTGGCTCACACCCAGCTGTGTAGAGCGGGCAGGGTGATGGCTGCAGCCCCAGGTGTGTGGACGCTCAGACGCGGATGCAAACCTGGCCGACTCCAGGGTAGGCTGGGCCTGCCTGAGCCCCGTTTCCACCCATCTCTTTGGGTTCACACCCAGAGCAGCAATGATTTGTCTAAACTGGTTTCAAACCAAACTCCAGCCAAATAGGGCCAAGTCAGAGCGGAGCAGTCTGGTAATCCCTTTCATGGCATACGCCACCTTCCTCCTCCTGGGGTTGGGTCAGGAAGCCCTGAAGCTGGGGAAGTTCAGGAGAACCTGGGGTTGCAGGTTCAGTCCCTGCTGGAGAAGCCTCCAAAGGGGCAGCTGTGCAGCCAGCCCAGGGCGCAGTGGGGCTGGGGAGGATGAGGGGGAGAGCGATGAAACTAACAGGTAGGGCCAGAAGTGACTGAGGATCATGTCATGTGACCCCAGCCTGGCACAGCTGGAGCATGGCACATGCCAGCTGAAATGCCTGCCCAGTGGTGGGTAACACCAGGTGCATTCATGGTACAAATGGCCTGCAGGAAGGGTGAGGGCATGAGTGTCACAGTGGAAAGTGAGTGGTATGTGGGACCCTGTTGGCAGATAGCTGCTTGCTGCTATTGCTGACTTTTGGCGTTAGTCCTTTAGCTGAAGCCATAGCAGCCTGTGTTTGGTACCTGAGAGCTGCACGCGGACCCTGCTCGTGCTTGCGCTCCATGGTGGGTGTAGTTACACAAACAGTCCTGGGCCAGACTGGGATCTCACAGTTGCTTCAGGTTTATACCATTGTTACTGAGATCAGAAAGTGGCTCCAGGAATCTGATACAGCCCATGCTATGTGAAATCAACTTTGTTTAACTGCTGCTGTTATTTTGCACCTGCCCTCTAAGAGGCACTGAACAAGATACCCAAGGTCATGGTGTGTTTTCTGGACAGCTCTGTGCCTCAGTTCATATTGCGAAACCTCCAGCATCTGCCCCGGGGACAAAAGAGAAAGCTTCTTGTATTTGGCTTACGAAAAACCCCCCAAACTATAACTTTAGCGTCTTTGTTTTGTTAAATGGAAAAGAAGGTACTTCTTCCTTCATTTGTCCAGCTCTCAAACAGCTGGACAGATTATTTTAATGAAACTCTCAAAAAAATTCCCCTTTGGCCCAAGACCAAAGATAGAACATTTTAGACAAAAACAAAAGGACTTTTAAGGAAAGTTAGGAATGAATGAAAACAGGGCTGTTAACAGGAAAGGAGTCTGGAGAAATCGAGATACTAATCTGGGCTTAGAGACGACACAGAAGACAGTGACTGCTGGCAGAACCCATTCAGAAAGGGCACAATGCTCAAAATTAGGCAAGCACTCAAATACCTTGCTGAGTTGGAGCTGAACAGAGTAAAATCAGTCTGACCTGGCTGAGTGCCGGACAAGGGGAAATGGGCCCAAGGAACAGATCTTTGGGGAGTGTTAAGAGCAAGGAGGACGGTGAATTATGTCGAGTTATGTGTGGGGGCCTAGCTAGGAACAAGGAGTAGTTTGAGACTGGCAAAGGGAAAACAGAGGCACACCATCAGGGGAAATGACTGGACAGTGAAATGGAGAAAGCTGCGGCCCCATCTTGCCCTGGATCACTCGATACTAGGTGTAGCAAAGTGCTAGAAACTGCAATGGGGGCTGACCCTGCACTGGCCCCTGGGCTCAATTCTGACCATCCGGCCAGGGCAGGGGGCAGTTTCCATCTCTAACCCCTGGGATTCAACAGCCTCCAGCACCTGCTCAGAGCCCATGTTGGTCTCTCTGGCCTGAGGGCTGAGAGGTCCCGAGGATAAGCTCCAGCTCCTGCCACTGCTCCCAATACTGCTGGGTCCCACAGCAAGGCAGCTAGCAGAGCCGTGTCTGGCCCATGCTGTATGGCTTCGATTAAAAGCCAAGCTATTTCCCAAGCCCAGGAAGAAATGTCCCGGCAGCCCAGCCCCAGCAACGCTGCAGCTGGACATTACAACCACAGCTTATCTCCCAGAATCCGAGCCTGGCTGAGTCCCAATTGTCTTCCAGCTCCAACCCAGGAGAGAGACCCTGCAAGCTGGGAAAGTCTCCCTGGAATGCGTCAGAACGCGAGACCGCAGAACTGGCCTGGCTCCAGTCCCCACTTAGTCACCGACTGGTCAGGGTCATGGCAGAGAGGATGAGTCATTGCCGAAGGTCCCTCCCATTGCCCCTGCTGCTCCCTCAGCATTGGGCGTTTGCGGAGAAGCCCCCGTGCAAAGCTTTCTGGCCCCACATGGGAACAATCATGCAACAGTCCGACTCCTCCTAAAGGATCCCAAAACTCACTGGAAATGGATGAATGACGTGTCCAAAGGAATCACTTCCCTCGGTGCTGAAATGCAGCCACCTCTGTGGGTGTGCATGCGGCAGCTGTTTGACAGCCATGCAGCAATGCTTCAAACCATTCCAGGCAGAAGAAGAAACTTGATCGGCTGGGAGAACTGAGATTTGGGCAGGGACGTGGGTTAGAGCCCCTGACTCCAGTGAGAAAGCTCCAGTCAGGGTATGGCAGGCCATTGGTCCACTGTCACCTATTGAGTCAGTGAAACCAAGTTTTCTTACCCACCTCCTGCTCCCCAATGCCTAGGCCTCGCCCTGCAGGGCTTAAAAGTCTAACCTGCTCCAAGCTCAGTGCGAAGAGCCCCAGTGAGTAATAACTGCTCCATCCATTCATCCTAGGTTACAGGCCCTGCTTTCAGAGAGAGTTAAAGCAAAGTGTTATTAGAGACACACACATTGCTGAGAATTGAATGTTAACTCAGGGGTCCTGGCCACACTTTGTCTTCTGAATCCCACAGGGTAGCTGGCCTCTGGCAGATGCCTCTGCATTCCTCACCTCCTGCCCTGCCCCCTTGGGGGCAGTTGCTGTGTGGCTGCCAATCAGCTGCCACATCCCACTCCAGAGGGGGCTGCATGTCCATGCTGGGTGAGGCAAGTCATAGATCGTAGTGCTCAGAGGTGAAAGGCACTATGGAAATTGAGACTAACATCAGCCAGTCAGGAGTCCAGCCTGGCATCCTGACATCCGCAGCTAGGGGAATTCTCCCTAGCTCAGAGAACTGTGTATGGCAATTGGCAGGTGACAAGGCCACAAGTAATAACGGGTAAAAAAGCCAGACGGCCCCCGAAAGTTCCTTCTACTGCAACAGGGCTCAGAGGCTCCTGGGTGCTACCCTGAGTATCCCACCAACAGCTGGATGTCTGAGTCAGGGGCCTGGGACAGGGGGAGTGAAAGGCTGGTGAGAAATCTCCCCCCCCCCACTTTACTGAATTATCATTGCATCTTCCTCTCTCTCAGCTGCCCTGTCTGCTCAGGGTCCACCGCTCTAGGCACACATGCATCCTTTGCAACACAGGGGCTGTCTGGGACTTGGGGATCTTAAGTCCCTTTTAAAACCCACCTGGTTCTTTTTCTTTCTCCGGGGAGCACGCACGCGGGAAGGGAGGGCGGGGGGGGGGGGGGGTCAGGGCTCACATTTCTGCAGCCATTCTCATCCCCTGCAGGCTAGAACTGCAACTGATACAAGGCGTCTCCCTGACTGTGCCAGGGTAACCACCAGGCCGCAGAGCCTTTCTCCTTGATGAGCTGGGAGGTTGTGTGTCCTAGTGGTTAGAGCAGGAAGCCAGGCATGAAACGCAGATGCTGGGCTTTTGCTGAGCAGCCCCAAGGAAGGTGGGAGGCTGATTTTGGCTCCCCAGTCATTAATCTAGAGCAGCTGCTTTGGGTTCTCCAGGGTTGCTGCAGATTTACCAGGGGCACCTGAGATTAGACAGTGGGTCTATTTGCACCTGCATCACTACTTGTTGGCCGCACTGTTAAGTGGGGCTGTGCACAATGAGGGATGGGGGCTGCGTATCTTGCACCAGTCTGGCACTAAGCAGGGTGTAGCTTACACACCTGGGGAAAGAGGTACAGCAGGAAAACCAGGAGGAGTAAAGGAAAGCAGCCCCTCACCCTATCCCAAACCCTTTTGTCAGGTACCGTCCCTGCCAGCTGCCCTCTTTATCCCCAGCAATCTATGTTAACTTCCACTGGCACAGCTCACCCAGGCCAGATTAACATGGTTGGCAGCACTTTGTCCATCACACCAGTTTTTCAGCCCATGCACCCCCGGATGTGGATCTCACCCTAGTGTTTAGGTCTTCAGAGAGTGTGACTGGGAGATCTCCCTGTGAACTGTCCCTTTTGCCACGGGTTCTGAATACGACCCCAGGCACCACATGAGTCCGGTCTCCTGGGTTTTATGCCCAGCTCTGGGAGAGGAGTGGGGTCCAGTGGTTAAAGCAGGAAGGGTTGGAAGTTAGGACACCTAGAGTCTATCTCCATCTCAGAGTGGGGTCTGGTAGTTAGAGTGGGGGTGGGTATTGGGAGCAAGGACTCCTTGGTTCTTTCCCTAGTTCTAGGAAGGGAGTGATGTCTACTTGTTAGAGGGGGGATTGGGGAATCCAAGTTCTGTTTTTTGACCCCACCATTGTCTCCCTGTGTGATTTGTCCCATCCCTTCCCACCCCTGGTGCACAATTCCCCCTCTGTCTAACAAGGCCAATAATGATTCGCTCCCAGTAGTCTTGTGTTTCCCAGTGGCTGGTGATGTGGGTGCAGGAAACACCATGGCAGGGGAGCTACTGCTAAAAAGGACGGGTGGCTGCTGCTCCCTCAGATCTCGCCCACCTGCAGTCATGGGATGCTCTCAAGTGTCTTTGTCCTCATTTGCCCCGGAGCGAGTTGGTCCTCGATGGGGCCCTGTCTCAGATTCAGTCCCATAGGGGCTAGGGAAGGGCCCAGCTTGGCCTGTCAGCCTGTCTTCTGGGTGGAAGGTATCAGTTGCTGAGCCTGGAAGACAAATGAGTAGTCCCAGTGCACTTAAAGACTAACAAATTTATTTATCATATGAGCTGCCGTGGGAGAAAATCCCACTTCGTCAGATGCTTTGAAGACAAGGGAATTTACAGAATGAGAGGAAACAAATGCAGGGAAAAGTAAGTCATAGGATCAGGTCACACTGTTACAGCAAATCAATGCCCAAACAAATGGGTAAAAACTCAAAGCTTCAAAGAGAAACTGCAGAACTGGAATTTATATGCAGATTTGCCATCATTGCCTCAGGGTTAAATAAGAACTATGGATTTTTTTCTCATTACAGCAGGTGATTTGACCTCATCTCTCTCTATGTGCCGTTTCCCAGTGTTTGAATCTAAACTACTGCTTTGATTTTCTGTTACAGTGTGACCTGATCCCATGACTTACATTTCCCTGCATTTATTTCCTCCCATTCTGTAAGTTCTCCTGTCTTCAAGCATCTAATGAAGAGGGATTTTCTCCCATGAAAGCTCATGCAATAAAAAATTTCTTAGTCTTTAAGTGCCTTAGGACTCCCTGTTTGTTTTGCTGACCTAGACTAACCCGGCTGCTCCTTTGGAATTATAACCTGGAAGTGAGAGAGCATTGCCAAAGCCAGCCCTCCAGCCCCAGCTGGCCAGTCCAGGCCCCCCAGGCCTGTCTATAGGCTTGATGCCTTGGGGCAGAGCCCTCCCCTCAGTGGAGGCATCCTACTGCCTCCAGGGGTAGCTGGATCAAGGCATAGCTGGGTGGGAGATCACAGAAATGTCAGACTGGAGCTGGGATTTTGAGAGGACTTTTGAGGCACGGCCACGTAAACCTAGACAAGCCCTGGCAGGGTTTGTCCAAGTGGATATTAAAAGCCTCCGGCAATGGGGATCCCACATCTTCCTGGGGAGCTGATGCCAGAGCAGAACTGCCCTGGGAGTTAGTTTCCCACAGTCACATCTAGCCTAAATCATCTGTGCTGCAGATGTAGCCCATTCCTGTTTCGTCTGCCTTCAGTGGCCGTAAAGAATATTGACCCCTGTTCCCCTTAGAACAGCCCTTCTCAGGTCTGAGATCTGTCATCGGGCCCTCTTTGGTCTTCTTTTCTCAAGACTGAATGTGCCCAGGTTTTGTATCCTTTCCTTCTGAGTCCAGTTTCTAAACCTTGGATCATTTTTGTTGCTCTCTGGACTTGCTCCATTGAGTCTACCCCCTTCCTAGAGTACAGCACCCAGAAGTGGTGGGGACACAGCACTGCAGGGCTGAGCAGAACAGGCCAGTGACCTCCCATGTCCCATGTGCCTGTTAAAATGCCCCAGAATGAGTAAAACGTTTGCCTCTTCAGCACATTTTTGCCTCACATTCATACTGTGATCCCCTGCCACCCCTGGGTCCTATTCAGCAATGACAAACCTAGTCAGTGATTTCCCCTTCAGTAGCTATGTGCTTGAGTTTTCTTTCCTCTGTGCAGCACCTTACACATCTTCTTGGGTTCTGACCAAGTCTCGCATGAGTTGAGGGGGGTTGGAGTTCTGACCCTGTCCTGTTAAGCACCTGCAACCCCCTCCCAGCATGGTGTCACCTGTGCAGTTTATAAGTGGGCTCCCCACTCCGTAATCCCACTCATTCATGAAAACATCCGTAGGAGTTGAGCCACGCTGGAGCCCACTCCATAGGCCCTCCAAGTTTGATAGCTAACCAATGATAACTGCGATCTGAGCATGGCTGGTCAGTCATGCATCTGCCTGATAGTTGTTCTAGTTAGGCCACATTTCCCCAGTTTGCTCACAAGGATGTCATGTGGGACTGTGTCCAAAGCCAATGGAGATCAGGAGAAACCGTGGCTTCTAGGCCAGGAATCCCATCACAAAGATTTATCACTGTCAGTGTCATGGGGCAGCCCTGGACAAGAGGTCTCTCAAACTGGGGACCAGCAACGGGGCAGCAGGTAGAGGAAGGGGGCTTAAAAACACAGACACAGGGAACTTCTCTCCTGGCTGGCCTAGGCTGCCCCACTGCCCTTGATGGGTCCTGGGGCGTTGAGGCTTCTGGCAGACATCATCTCCCCCCAGCACCTCCGTGGGTTGCTGGCCCCTGATACCTGGCATCACTTGCCAGTTCCTTGCATCCAGGTGCCAGCTAAGAGCTCCCTCATCATGATGATGAGGACTCTGCGGAGGAGGGGATGGGTGTGTGTTTCTTGGTAACCCTCAGCCACATATTAACCTCTGGGCCAGGACTGGTCCCTGTGGGTGCAGAGGGGAGGAGCTGGTGCTGGATGAATGAGAACCCACCAGAGGCCTCCTGGATATTTGGAGAGGTGTCCGATCTTGCCTGTGCTCTCCAGACAGCCATGCTTCTGTTGGTGGATGCTATTCTGCACTGGACCTGGACTGATCTGAGCCCTTCCGTGCCTCCTCGGCAGAAGTTGGGTTCTGCACAGGGCTTCCAGCAGCTTCAGGCGCTCACCCCAGCCCAGCCAGAGCATTTGGTTTGGTTGATCATTAACAGCCATTCCCCCACCCATCAAATCTAAGAAGAGTGTGATAGTGGGAGGCCGTGACAGGCCTCCCGAGGAACATGGGCACGAGGTGGAGCCGGGGAACTGGAGGAGATGCTCACTGAAGTGGCAACCAGGGTTCTGCAGCAACGCTGGGACAGGCTTGAGCAAGAAGTCTCCAAGGAGCAGTCTCAACTGCTGCTGGGGCTGGTGTGGGTGAATCACAGGAAATGCACAGCACTGAAGCCAGAGATGAAACAGACCTGTTAGCTCCTGCAGCCCATCGGCAGGGACCAGGACAGGGTTATTCTCTACCATGCATCAACTAGCCTCTGCCCTGTTTAGTTTTAAAGGTCCTGATTGATGTGCTCCTGCTCCTTCCCTGGGGATTTCCCAGCTGGATCCATACTCCTGTCAGAAAACAACAGGTCCCTAGCCTTCCCCTGTGTATGATTTCCTGAGCCAACACATCTCTCTGTCTGGAAGTTTCCCTGCTATTCAGCCCACTTTTTTCCCCTGGAGATACAACCCTGTTGGCCTAGTTAATTTCCAAAGGGATAGCCGTGTTAGTCTAGTCCAGTAAAAAGACAACAAGCAGTTGTGTGGCACTTTAAGACTAACAGATTTATTTTTTGCATGAGCTTTCGTGGGAGAAGATCCCACTTCCTCAGATCCATAATCCTTCTCCCTGCTTGCTGTTCCTCTTGCCTACCCCAGGGGAGCATAGATCCTTGTTCCCCTCTTCTGGCTGGTCATTTATGAGCATAAAAGCCTACTACAGCTACCACTCAGAGGAGCTACTCCCTTCTCTTGAGCTCTAGCTCTTGTGTTTGATTCCCCCCCCCCCCTTGGTGTTTGGGTAACAATTATTTGTGGAGGCCAGAAGAGGAATTGCCCTGGCCCTGGCAACAGGAAGAGTCTGCAGGAGAGCATGGAAAGAACTCAGGAGTCCTGTGCATGGGACAGCAACACCTGAGCTCATGCTGGACAATCTCTTTAATGCCCCAGTGAAATGTAGCACAGAGTGAGTGTCCTGGCAAATCAGAGCTGCCTGGTGGGTGGTGGGGCAGAATCAGAGGAGGTGAGGAGTTTGAGTCACCGGGAGGCTGAGGTGGCCAGATGGGTTAGTGCGTCCTTCCCTGGTGACAAATGGTGTTGCAAAAGGCCACCCCACCTCAGGGTGTATTCACACCTGGTAGGGTCAGGTTAGACACATCCTCCCCAAAGGCCAACTCAGATGGGATGGAGCAGGCTGAGCATCTGAAATGCTCCTTCTGGGGGACCCTAGGAGGTGGGATGGGGTCCTCTTTCCAGGTGGGAGAGGGCCAAATCCTCCATGTGGGAGCTTTTCCTCAGTGCCCACTAGGCTGCCCAGGCCATGCTTGGCCTCATCCATTTTCACTGGCTCCCAAGAGATGGATTCCCCATCCCCTGCCTTCCCTTCACCCCATCCTTTGGAGTCTTTCATCCAGCTGGGCCCCTCTCTGGAAGATCTGCTCTAGCTGCAGGGAATCCCTTCCTGCTCTTCAGCCTCACCCACCACCAGGGCTGGCAGGGCTCAGTATCCCGATCTTCCTGCACCATGGCTTCCATGGGGCAGCATTCATCCTGGAGCTGAATAGGGACCCAGGGGGTTGCTGGCAAAGGGTCCTCAAGCCACTGACCGAAGGCCAAAGGCTGCAGTCCAGGAGCTGGGTCTCACAACTGGCAAAAGTTGCCTCTGTAGTTCCCCCTCCTTTCATGTCCTGCACCATACTGAATGAGGCCCTGAGGCGGGAGAGGTAGGTGTCTCAAGATGTGTACATGGTCTTCATCCCACCCACCCTGCATGCCAGTAGGAAAGTCTGCAGAGATCCAAGGACCCCACTAGGCTGTGTTGACGCTCCATGTCTCCTCCACACTACAGCATCCCTCCTGAGGACCCGCAGTGGGCGATTTTGCAGGCAGCCTGGCTCCAGGGACACGTGGGCAAAGCTGCTGGGTGCCTCAGAGCTTACTTGGGCCTCTGCAGAGGGGGTAGGCGGCAACTGGGAATGGAACAACTGCCTCTGTCCTCCCTGACAGCATGATGGGTGAATTCCCCACCCAAACGGGTCACCTGGGCCAGCAAAGCCTGCTTGGGCCTGGAGCCGGAGCTCCTTCATGATATGTTTCCCAGCGGAGACAGACAGCGCTTCCCCAATGGAACAGGAACCAACATGTAAACGGAGCTGCTTGCTGGCAGGCTGCTGGGAAGGTGCAGCCCTGGCCTGACTGGAGGAAGAGCACTGTGCCAGCCCGAGGGATCTCTGGGGCCCAACCCCTCTAGCAGCTCAGAACCATTGCCGGGGGATGCCAAGGACGTTTGCCGCTGGCGCTGGAAACTCCAGGGGCACAGAGGCAAGGGGCTGGCCCCTGAAGCCAGGAGTTTGCTAAACGTGAAAACATGCCAGGCCCAGCTCTGTTCTCCTGGCTCCAGTTACTGTGAGGTGTCGCAGCTGAGCATGAGGGCCCAGGCTGGCTGGCCCCAGGAAAGGAGCAGGGCAGGGACTAGCCAAGGTATTGTTGGGGCTCCCGTGACAAACAAACAGGTGCGGAAATGCTGCCAGGATCCAGGGCACCCATAGAAATGCTGAAGGTCCCTAGGGCACTTGATGCCATGTGCTATGGAAACACCCCTCTGGCCCCTGAGTCTGTGTCCCATTATCAGCTGGATTGCTTGGGGGGGCAATTTTGTGGCTAAGTTTACACATCTGCCAAGAGAGCAGGCAGCCCCGCTTTCCACCCTGCTCCTGAGCACAGGTGGGGTCACGTCACTAGTGAGCAGTGACCCTACACACTGCTGGCAGGGACCTGTGAAAAAAACTGACCAAGCCCAGACTGGGAACAGTAGCAGGGACAAGGATTTGGCTGGAAAAGGCAGCAGTATTCACCAGCCCCCATTTAAGATGTGCACACTGGCCCATCAGGGAGCGGAAAGGAGCACACCTAATGGTCTGAAGTAATACAGGACTCCAGCCAGTTGGTTGGTAAGCAGAAGCCAGGTGCAAAGAGGTGGAGGAAGCCATTCACAAGCCACTGAAACAGTTAACATCAGTCCACACAGGGAGGAGGAAACCCCAGGGCCAAGCCTGATTCCACAGGGAACAATGCTGGCCGCAGAGCATCTTTGGACCCTGCTCACAGCTGGCCCAGTGTCCCCTGTACTGGTCTGTGAAGACACAATGCCCTGGGCTGCTACACACAGGTACCCAGGCCCAGGGTGCATGCCGAGGTGAGAGTCCATGTCCCAAAGTCAGATGTCCCCCATCCTAGACAAACCATTGGTGTCCTGCTACCCTGCTTGGCCTCTTTAGGAGCTGCTGGCAGACCCCAGTGCCTCCCCCCACACCTCTGAACGTCCTCTAGCAGAGATGAAGGCTGACAGCAGACCCTGGCCTTGGCCCTGGGGACAGACCATGGGATGGGAGAGGTGGCCGGGACTGGATGAAAGTCCCTCTGCTGCAGCCTCTGCCCTAGGTGAGCCCAGCTTCCTGGATGGGTGACATTCTTCCAGGGCTACCCTTCCCAGGGGTCCTTTCCCGGTGGGCTGGCATCAGCTGCCCAGGGCTCAAGAGGTGAGTGGGGCCCAGCTTCTCCCTTGGAGCTGCTCAGCTCAGCCACAGTGACAGCCAGGCACCAGCAAGAGGGCAAAGCCACCTGTGCTGGAGGTGCTGCTCTCCTTCTTTCCCACTGGATGGGGGCAGGTCTGCACCTTGGCCTCTGCCCACACCCCTGCCTGGAGCCCTGTTCTTTCCTTCTCTGCACCCTGGCACCCCCAGAGGAGATCTTTACAGTTGGGCTCATAGCCCAGGTGGTGGAAGCATCTCCAGAGTCCGGACATGGCAGAGCTGAAAGGGCAGCTGAGCTAAGAGTTAAACTCCGATCTCTGCATCCCAGCCCCATGCCCTACCTCCCCAGGGCAGCCTTCCTTCCACCAGCAGTGGCTCCAGGGACTGTTTTGGAGCAGGGCTCTCCCTGGAAAAGGGTCCTTCTCTTCCACAGCAAGTTTCAAGGAAAGGACTGACACGTCCAACCTCGCCCACAGTGACACCAACACAGCCTTCCAGTTCATCTCTTGAGGTCCAGCATCATCAGTGGCTGGCTAGCTTGGCCCGCTGGGACATGTGCAGCACCGGTGCTGGCAGGAACAGTCAGGCACTCACAGTGGTTCTCCCAGGGAAGAGCAACTCCCTGCCACAACAAAAGGCAGAACTTCTTCTGAGTCTGTGGCTGCCATGGGCACGACCTTCAAAGAGCCCCCAGCCCCTGGGAATCAGGGTGACAGTCAGTGGGAAACAGCAGACCTTGACCCAACAGTTCCACAGCCATCGCTGTCGCTGCTCCTGTCGTCACAGCCAGCCACCACACGCCAGAGACCCCTCTGTCCATGCCAGTGCTCTGGTTGCACGTCCTGCCCAGGGCACCCCAGGGTGAAGACTCAGTGGTGCAGCATTCAGGGTGTTTGGGTGGGGGTGTCACATAAGGGGAGCCACCGCTCTGGTGATGCAAGATGCCCAATAATCCTTATGCAGGTGACACAGTAAAATCATCTTCAGCTGCCCCGTGCTCCCTGCCACGGCCACCCTGTGGACAAGCCACCACCTCCCACCGCTGCCTGCACCCACAGCCACCTGCCGGGGGCACCTGTGCACCCCACCGTCCCCTGACACGCACGGGTCCCTCCATATTTGCGCACATGGCCCCCGGCCGTGCCCTCACACAGCCCAGCTCGCACCCGTGCAGGCACCGTCCCTCCTGGGGACCCAGTCGCGCCCCCGCTCCCTCCCCCCGACACCCCCGGCTCCAGGCCGGGTCCCCCTCTGCCTGGTCCACCCACACCCCAACTCCCCGTGCGCCCCGCATCCCTGCACGCCCCACACAGCCTGGCACACCTGCCCCCCCTGCACACGTACACGCAGATGCACATGCACACTCCGGTGCACGCTCACTCCCACGCCCCTTCCCGCGGGCTCCTGTCCGGACGCGTCGGGCTCGGGAGCCTCCGGGCGCCGGGGAGACCCTGCGCGCTGCGCTCCGGGGCCGGGGAGGCAGCCGGGACTCCACGTGCGCCGAGGAGCTCCAGGGGAGCCCGGTCCGCCCCCACGGGGAGAGACGCCCCCTCGGCGCGCCCGGCCCAGCCCAGCCCAGCCCAGCCCAGCCGGGGCGCACAGGACGGGAGCGAGCGAGGCTGGCTGGGCGGCGGGGGGAGCTGCCCTGCGACTCTCCCTCGGCCGGGAGCTGGCATCCAGGCGCCCCCCGCCCTCGCCCTCGCCCTCGCCACGGCTGGACCTGGCCACATGGAGCTGAGAGGAGCCGGGCAGGACGGGAAAGCGGCTCGTCTTTCTGCAAGCAGCCAGCGGCTCGTGGGAACTTGGATGCCCTGCTAGAGGACTAGGCTGGCCCCTGGAGGGGCCCGGGGCACCTGGGGTAGGAGCTGCCTGCGACAGGATGGCCCCGTCCTGCTGGGGCGCTCAACCCGCCCATCCAGGCAGGGGATCCTGGGGGAGCTGAGGAAAGAGCAAGGAGCAGTGAGGAGACCCCACCGGCTGCACCCAGGGACACCACACCCCAACCCAGCCCGGGTGCCCACCGCCAACCTGCCCCAGAGCCAGCGGGAAACAAGATGGGAATGGCCCTGCTTCCGGCCTTCTGCCCCCTGCTTCTCCTCTGCCTCTGGCTGCGAAGGTAAGAGAATTCCTGCTGGTCCAGGCTGGCCAGGGCACTTTTAAACTCGCCTCTCCTCCACTATTTTTAGATGTGGCTGGGCCTCTAAACCCCAGTCCTCAGTGCTAGCCAATAGTCCCTCTCCGTCTCGCCCCTGCTAAAGGGAGATTCGTTCCACACCCACACGGCAGCCCCTGACAGGGCCCGGGGCGGCGGGGAAGGAGATGTCACTTGTGAGCCGTTTTATAATTACAACTCTCCGTGCCTTTCAGGAATGCAACGTTTAACCAGATTTGTCTCTGGGTTAGGACTGATTCCTAAGGATTATTTCCCACATGTGTTAACCCCCACCCCCACCAACCTCCCATAATTGGGGCTGGAGCAGATCTTCTCCCTTCCTTCAGCTCTCATCCGGCATGCCAAATTTCTCTCCATGAGGCGCTTGCTTTTCCTCACCAGTGACGCTGAAGCAGCCTCTGCTCGGCACTGCTCTCCAGGTAGTGCTGGACCAGCTGGGGCTCCTCTCACCTCCACCACAGCAGAGGTCTGGACCAATGTCACTGAAGTTACCCTGTCTGGAACGGAGGTGTATGTGGGGTCAGCATGCAGCCTCCCTGGGCCCTGGCTGTGCTCTCCAGAGCTCCCAGGCCCACCTTGGGTACAGAGCAGATGCCTTGAAGGATGAATTGTCCATCTAGGCTTAGACAGCAAAGGCTGGCATCTTGTGGCACAGCTCTCTTTTGGCAGGGCTTGCCAGTTTAGCCACTCACAGCTCTGGCCTCTGCTGCTGTAGCATATGGAGCAAATAAGCTACCTTCAGCTACCTGTGTCTCAGGGTAGGGTCCCCCATTCCTCCCACACACCCAGGCTAGGCAGCCTACTCGGCAGCACTTGCCCACCTGACCAGGATGAGCAGTTCACAACTAGGGAGGGAATTTCATCTAAACATAGGAGCAGGAGCCAGGACTCCTTGGTTCTTCCCCCAGCTCTGTCACAGCCTTGCCGTCTGATTGCACCAAATCATTTGCCAGGGTCGGTTCCAGGGTTCTGTGATTGTGGGAAGGTGGGTATCTCTCAGGTTCAACTGTGCCTACTTAAAATACAACCTCCCAGGAGTCCAGGGGCTAGTTAGACCTTAGGAAAAACCTTGGCTCTGCAAGGCTAAACAAGTGCATTTGGCTAACATGTCCCGTATGATTTATAATGGATGCAGGCCCTGATGTGGTACGCCAAAATCTGCACTTCTGACAGTGCTTTGGGTCCCTTGAAGGCTGTTTGGGGCAGGTGTGCTTTCTCTAGACCCATAAAGGGGATGGTGACTGCGTGTGGGGGGATGTTTCTGGGTGAGGCACATTCACTCCAAACCATCAACATCTTCACTGCTCAGCATCTTTGCACTGTGACCTTCGGGGACTTGTTTGAGAGCAAAGGCCACCATATTGGGGCTACTCCATCCAGCCTTCCAGGCTGCTTCACCAGGGAAGATGTGCCACAGCCTAGCAGGTTTTCTGAAGGCCAGTTCCTTTCCTTAAGGTCCCGATCCTGAAACATGCAGCCACATCCCTGCCCAGAGTGGGACCCATGGGTGGGCATGGGCAAGGAACCCTAGGAAGTTCACTTCCCCTCTCGGTGCCATCTGTGCAGTGGGGTCCCCATTTGTGACTCCCTTCCAGACCTCTGGATGGGAGCAGCAGCTGGGAGCTGACTGTTGCTGGCATTAAAGGCCACTCTCAGGATCAGTCTGTGTGTCAGGGGTTCAGTGAGTACCTCTGCACCCTGGCAGTCTGGGACCCCCTTACTCCATGCTGCATCCAGGAAGAAAGTGTGCAACTGGAGGGGCCACATGAGCTGGGATGGGGCTGTACATCCAGCAAGGATGCAGTGCTGAGGGCAATGGGCACACAAGGCCAGACCTGGAGAATGAAGCTCCTTTACTGAATTCAAGAAAAGCTGGGGCTGGGGGTGGGAAGCCAGGTGTGTTGCATGTTCTCCATTTGCTTGCCATGACCCTGCCTCCTCTTTTCCACACCAGGGGGCCACTCAGGCATCTTCCTTTGATCTCACCTGATTCCTCCTGGGCCAGCTGTAAAAGTTCCCTGTGGCAGGCAGGGAAGGGTTAAATTCCCTGGGCTTTCCCTTCTCTTGCTGGTTTCTTGTTTGTTGTTCCTGCTCCTGCTTCTGGGTTGGGGTTTGGTTTGTGTTTTTCCTCCTTCCACTTCAAATCTAATTTGGTGACGTTGGAACATGTATTAATTAAAGCAGCCGCTGCAGCCTGTGACCTGCGGGCCTTTCACCGTGAAATCGTGTTTAAACCCACTTAGTCCTGTGGCTGGGGGGAGGCAGAGGGGATCAGAGAGGAGGATGACAGCGGCTGCATATCAGGAGTAATCTCCCCCGCCCTGCGTGAAAGGATGAAGCGAAGGAGAGCAGGGAAAACTATCTGGAAGTCAGAGATGTCTGGGGCCGAGAAATAGGCCCCGAGGGGAGAGTCAGAAGCCGCTTTTCTAGGGACATTTACAGCTGGATTCTGGACTGCAGGATGGATCCAGATCTGACTTAGGCAGGTGCAGATCAGAAGTGACTCTGTGGGAGTCCTTGGTGTGGGCATGAGCAGGGCCAGGACTGGATGAGCTCTCAGTACCTGCTGTGGTCGTGAAGGGCATTTGGTGGGTCCCCCTTCCCCCCACCCCACTGCTGATGAATTACAGCCCAGGAAGATCCCTTTGCTTTTCTGACGGAGTCTCAACAGCTTTGCATGCCTTGGCTTTCAAAGGGCTCAGGTCTCTCAACCCCCTGCAGGATGCGGGCAGGCTGGGTGATGAGCAGGCCTTTGAAGATGTCAAAGCCAGCGGGTTCTTCTCTGGCTTTTCCGAATCCTAGAGAAAGACCAGGTCAAGCTGCAGACCTGGTTCTCCAGGGGAGGTGCGAAGGAAGAAGTGAAGGGCCTGTCTGGTGATTCAGAAGGCTGGGTCCAAACCAGGTCTTCAGGATAGGGTCTCTTGCTATTAAGGGCTGAGCAGCACCATCCTTGCCAAGCTGCCTGGTGATGGTGGAAACAAGACCCTGGGGAGGGAGGGAAGTGTGGCCCCTTGCACCAATGGTAGGGTGAGTCCACTGGTGTGATCCTTGAACTGCAGGCCAGCCTGGCTCCAGGGGAGGAACTAGCTGACATGGGGATTGGAGACAGCCCAGGAACGAACAGGGACAAGCCAGCGTGAGCAAGGCAGGCCCAGCAGGCGGCAGAGGGTGAGAGTCGATGGCCAGCAGAGTTTATTTATCTTGACTTTCAAAAAGCCTTTGACAAAGTCCCTGGCAGGAGGGCCTGAAGGCCAGGAAGCTGTTGGGGGTTCGTTCAGTCAGCTGAGAGACGTGGTGCAAAGAGATGGCATTAAGGGTCACCTTTCATTCAGTGAGCACAGAACATGGCTTGGCCCCTGCCCCCTTCCCCACATTCAGGGCCTCTGTCACTGGTTTCAAGGAGCTCCAAGGCTTGGGCCCAGAGTCTAAAAAAAGCCAGGAGTCCTGGCTGGGGGCACGGTCACAGCCCTGCTACCAAGGGCCACTCATCCAGGCAGGGGACAGAGTGACCTCAAGGCTGGACCCAGACTATGGGAGGCACTCCCAGGGATGAAAGACCAAGTCTACTCCTGGTCTGGCGTGGTTCTCTGACCCACCTCCTATGGCAGACTATAGAGCAATAGAGACATCGGAAAACCCAGCCCCACCACAAGGAAGCAGCCACCTGCCCACACAGCTCTCGGGATGGGAGGAGGGAGGAAGGGCAGAAACCGCGCATGAGGAATGTCAACCACGCTGTCTAATGCGCGACTGGCAGGTTTCTGGGTACCGTAATTGGAGTGGGATACCAACTTGGATAGACCAGAAATAGAATTTGAACATCGTTGAGGTGCAATTCCCTGGCCACATCCAGCCCAACAAGAGCAAAGATCCTGTCGTGGCTCTGGGAGTCTGATCCCATGTAAATTGGGGTGACTGTGCTGGAGGGAATGCACCCCATCACTGGCTCAGAGTCTGCCCCTCAGCTTGTTTTGTGACCAAAGCTCAGGCGTTCATCCAAGCCAGGCCTGGGTCTCTGGGGCTGGCTGTGTCTATCCCCCCCACACTCTCCCACCTCCCCAGCCTCATACAGCCCATTTATCTATCCCCATACACACTCCTCATCCCACACCCTCCCTTTGTCCAACCATCCATCCATCGTCATACACCCATCGTCTGTCTGCCCACTCATCTATTCATCCTCAGACACTCCTATTCATCTATCCCCATGAGTATGCATCATCCATCCATCCAGCTCCATACACACCCTCTGCCTGTCTGTCTGTCTCCACACCCACCTCTCTGTCTGGTTATCTGGTCCTGGTGTTGGTTTTCTTCACCATCCTGTTACACCCTTGGCAGAGGTTGGTCATGTCATTTAATGGGTGCCTGGATGAGCCCACCCAAGACAGTATGGGGATGGTGGCCAAGGCAGAGGGGGACAAGATCTTGTAGTGAACAGAGTCAGTGGAGGGGAGCCTAAGGAGATCAGGCTGCTCTTCGAGATTTCTGGCTTCCTAAGAGACCAGCCTTTCCAGCTGGGCTTTGGCCCTTGGCCCATCAGCTTTGCTGGCACCCTCCGGTGTCAGAAGAAAATCTCTTGTGGGCTGGGAGCGCTGAAGAGCTGAGACTGACTTCACCCTGGCTCAGCATTTGGGGTTGCACTCTGACCTCACCACCATCCTGCCCCAGTGTCTGTATCACAGGCAAATCTCACAAGCCAGGGGCTCCTCTGGGGATTGGCACAAACTCTGTGGCTGAGGCTCTACTTGGAGGGCCCTCCAGTGGGGCAGAAGGTCTTTGCTAATCATTTATTAACTCATCTGGGAATAAAACAAGGGTCGCTAAAAACAAGATCCTGGGGATCCTGATGCTAGGACTGGTGCCATGGGGCAAGATACTGACAAGCCTGCCCTGCAATCAGCCGAGTGGGCTGCCCACCTCGCCCTCTTGCTGACACTCTACAGTCCTATATCTCCCTCCTTATCCCCCCTGCCCTGGTGACCTCCATCTGCCGACCCCCCACCCTCTGTGCCTCCCTGTTTCCTCTCTGGCTTCCTAGCCAGTGCCTCCATCCCCTGCCTCGACTCCCCATTCCTCGCAGTCGCTGGCCTGGCTCCACCCAACACCCCCCATTCCCTGACTGACAACCTCCTTGTGGGGATTTTGCCCAGCATGGCTCCCCAAGACTGGCTGTCTATGGGGCATTCTCCTCCCTGCAAGAGATTCCTTGAGCGCCCTGGGTTGGAGAGGCCATGGTGGGGGGGGAACAGACATGTTCATGCAGGACACTGAGTGGCTGGAACCTGGTTCCTTTTTAGCTCCCGCTCCAATGAAATCCTGGGCCTGAAGCTGCCGTCGGAGCCGGTGCTGAACGCCAACACTGTGTGCCTGACCCTGCCCGGCCTGACGCGGCGCCAGCTAGAGGTGTGTGTGCGTAACCCCGACGTGACAGCCTCCGCCATCCAGGGCATCCAGATTGCCATCCACGAGTGCCAGCACCAGTTCCGGGACCAGCGCTGGAACTGCTCCAGCCTGGAGACCAAAAACAAGATTCCCTACGAGAGCATCATCTTCAGCAGAGGTAAGGTCCAGAGCACTGTCCCCCACCCCTGGTCCCTCAGCAGGGCACATCACCCCTCATGCCCATTGCACGCAGGTCCCTGGGACCTCAGGTGTCAGCTGCCCTGGCCTGAACTCCTGGGCTGTGACACTGGGGCACAAGCTGGGAGGTACAGAGCCAGTGGGAACCACAGGGTCTGGCAGGATCCAGCAGCCCCAGCTCTGAATCCTGTTTACTTTTACAGCCCAGTCCTGTCCCTTCTCTGCATGCCTGGTCACCTGCCTATTGCCTTTCCGGAGTCACACACGTGCCTTCTTCTTTCCAAAGCCCGGCCTCATTTCTGCATCTCTCCTGGGCAAAGTTCTCCCAGGTCCCTGTGGATATTTCTCTTGGAAGTGGGGGAGTGTCTCATGAAGTGCAGCTGGCTCTGGGGTGAGGTGTGGCAGCTAGTCAGGGGCAGTGTGGCAGAACAATTTAGGACAGGATGTGAATGGAAAGTTTGTAATCTGTTGGAAGCTGCAGAGGAAGTGGAAGGGATGTGGGGGTGACTGAATGAACCCTCTACATTGGACTCTGGCCTGGGCAACCGCCACACCAATTCCTCGCCGTCCTGCAAGTCTGCATCTAGGGCTGGAGCCACTTGCCCAGAGAAGGGGGTCTGCTGAGTCACACAGGCTCTGTGAGCCCATCCCGCTGGCGTCCTACTGCCTGGTCCCCAGTGATGCAGACTCCAGTGTGAGGTCTGTGTCCTGGGATTGGGCCCAACAGATCAGGCCCAGCTCCAGGCAAGACACTTCCCTCTGTGGTCTGAGCCCCCCATAGCCACCGTCCCCTGGACAGCGACCCGTACCCCAGAGGGGGAGGAGAGCGCAGGAGGCAGACCAGTCACGAGAACTTACGGCCCAGATCTCTTTGGGAGCGCTCTCCTTGCACAGTTGCTTAGCAGTGTTCCTTGGGACCCTGAGCCGTGTGGAGCCCCGTCTCCTCAGCTCCCTCTCATTTCAGAGTAGGGTGCCATGCACCCTCCAGGATTGGGCCCTTGGAAGCGCCCTCCGTGAGCTCCGAGGTCTCTCACAGTCGGGGACACATTCACATTAGTGGGGGGAACACCCAGGCTCCAGGTACCACAGGGGCTCCCTAGTCTGGCACAGCAGACAGAGAAGACAGGAGAGTACTTGGCTAATTAACCGAGAGCCAGAACTTTGAAAGCCGTCCTGGCGGGAGCAGCCCTTGCTCATGCCAGTAGCTCTGCTGTTTCCATCAGGACCAGGATCCTGGGAGTGAGGAAGCCGTATGGGGTCAGGGCAGTGTTCTCCCCAGGACTTGAAATTACGGGGGGTTCAGGGCAGGTGTCAGGGAAATCCCTGGGTCAGGGCTTGTTCCTGAAAAACCCCCTGAAGAAGCCAGTTGTCATAAAAAGGTCGGTAATTAAATCCTTAGGGCCAGATCTCCTCCCCCATCCCAACGCAGCAGCAAGGTCAGTTTCCCTGGAGCAAAGAGCAGGTTCTGTGCAAAGATCCAGAATGTGGGTTTGCACCCTGGCAGCGCAGGAGGGGATGGTGCCGCTGAGAAGGATCAATGGCTGCTTAGCACCTCATTTGGAGGCTCCTCAGGCATCACAGATGAGTCAGTGATACGTCCATTCTAAGATTATTTGCCGATTTGTTGGACGGAGGTCCTGGCATGAGGATCTTACAGAAATTCAGCTGGCATGTGGCGAGACCTCACATTCTGCCAGGCACCTGGGTGGGAGACAGCAAACAGAGTAGGGCCAAACGGTCAGGTCTGAGCGGGGCTGGGGATCTGCATTGGACAGGTGTTGACTGTATTCCTGAGTGCTCTCGAAGAGTGCAAGCAATGCGGTGGCAACATGCGTCAGGCCAGCTAGATCAGGCAGGAAGGCACATCAGATGGACCTGACCAGGTCAGGGGAACAGGAAATACAGTATTGCCTAGTGCTGGGTTTCTTGACTGGCCGGTGCTGGAGGCAGGGTGCTGGGCAAGAATGGGCTGCTGCTGCTCCAGGTCAGGACGGTGATTCCTATTGGCTGCTTCTGTATTGCCTTTGTCTTGGCCGTTTTTATCATTCATACTTGGCAATGCTATGCCAGCTTTGGGTGAGGAGCGGTGAAGACATTGACAGAGATCCCTGTCCATCACATGCCAGGGCTCTGATGCTTCAAAGTGGCTAGGAAATAGGGGGTCAACAACTGTGAGCTTCCCACAGGCTTCAGTGGGCATTTGTGGACCCAGGAGACTCCTGTCACAGAAGTGACTGGATCTCCGGGTGTCCAACTTGAGATACTTTCCCAGGCCCTGAGATCCTGTTTGCTGATCATCAGGTCTCTTAGGGGGCTGTTGGATCCATGTCACTGCAGAACAGATGCCAGGAGCCAACTCTGGTCCGGCTTCTGGCTCTCAGTCTGATTATGTAGCCACATGGCCATCCTGCTGGTGAGACAGGACGCTCACTGTGCTTTGCCTGGCATGTCCAGCTCCCTAGTTTGGGCCATTTTCTGCACTGGCACCAGGCTTCAGACTTATAACAACCAAGAGGCCCTGATCCAGTGACCCGAGTGGGGAGGGGTGGAACGACCATCCTACGTAAAACCAGCTGGGGAATGTCCACAGTTCTCCTGTTGTGGGGACATTGGAGCCGAGAACTGAATTCAAGCCCAAAGGCACTGCAAAACACTGCCAATCCTGCTGACTATTTGGCAACAAGGAGATACGAGCCATTGTGCATGGTAGCTGGCCCTGCGAGGTTGGCTGGCTGGTGGGTTTTCAAGCTTCTCCATTTCTTTAAATAATGGCACAAGAGTTCCAGACTCCTCTTTTCAGCCGTTAGGAAAGCAAACAAATAAAGCCAGCCATTGGGGAGGATTTTAATCATACTGATGTTCTGCTAGTGCTGATGCTCATTCTACCCCAGGGGGCCAGGTTTCCTCTCCACGCGCTGGCCCATCGTGCTGCCCCTGGGAACTCGCTGCACCAGTTAGATTGTTGTTTGTAACCCAAACTGACAGAGCCCTTGAATCTTTCATTGGTTTTCCCACTTCTCCTGCCATCAGCTCAGCCATGCGTGAGCCTTCCTTAAATTATTTGTAGATTGCTTCCTGGAATTTCTGGCGCGAGCGATGAGAAACACCCTCTATGCATCCAAGGCAGTGGGCGCCATCTCCCGCCATCCATCCACTCACAGATTCTGCCCACAGAGAGCCATTTGGAGTGCGGAGTGGGAAGAAAACCAGCCAGGGGAACTAACTGAAGCTGATAGAAAGAGGAGTCTGGACAAATAACATCTGTGAATAACCCCCTCACCCCAAAGTCCCTTCCTCAGTCAGATCAAATTCAGTGTTTAAGCACAAACTCTAGGGGAAAAGACGGGGTGGGGCTTAAATTAAGGGCGGAACAACCTGAGCAAGGGTCTTATCCTAGTAGTGCCAGACGCCTGGGGGGGCCTTCCTATTGCACCTGTCACCTTGAAGTGCTTTACAAACTCCCTTGCATGAAGACTGCCTCTGCCAGTGCCATGAAATGCAGCCCTTCTGGGGTGGTTGGCAGCAGAGCCATGTAACAGGTGAGGACGGAGTGAAAGTGGGTTCAGTAGAAACTGGGGTTTTAGAGAGGTGGAATAAACTACTGGGGCTGGGCCAGGGCCACAAGGTGCCCAAGGGAGGCCTGGGACCTTGAGTGCCCAAGTGAGCCCTTTGTCTCCTCCACCAGCCCACTGCCTCTAGCACTGGGGTTTTTCCCAGGGAGGTCTCCCATCTCTTTCCCTAGGCTAGCTTGTGACATCAGTCTCTCTCTACCCTTTGGATCTAACAGTTCCTGATGGCTTTCTGGCAGAGCTGTAACATGGTATTTTGCCGCCTGGGGCGTGTTCTGATCGGATTGCACCCTTTCGCATTAGCGGCACTCAGAGCCGGCGCTGCAAAGCCGCCCCTTTCATAGCGAGGCTCTATTGAGCCGCTTCGGGCCGCCTAGGGCTGTGCCATGTTGGCCCCGCTGTAGTGATGGCCCTGCTTTCTGGGGCTGGCTCCTCTCAGTCAAACATACCCCCACAACAACTCAGCCTTTCCTTGCTGCTCCAATTCCAGCCAGTCATGCCACCATCATTTCTGGGGTACCCAAGACCAGTATCTCAGTCCCAAAGCCAGCAGGCCTGGGAATGATCGCAATTCCTAGTGTAGTGGCATGGGATCGTTTCAGGGAAGGCTCACCAGCCCTGATACAGACTGGGGGAACTGTGCAAAGAGGGGGTTTTGTGCCCCAAGAGAGATGCCAGGGATTGGGGGTGCCACAGTCAGGTAATTGGGGAGCAACATTGGTGATGAACTGTATGCAGTTATCTTCTCTGCTTGTATAATCAGTCTTGCTCATGGGCGTGCGCAGGACACATGTGGCCCACAGATCTCAGGCCAGGCATCACCCATGCCATCACAGTCGTGTCATTGCTGGTGGGTGCTGGCATGGTTAGACAGAATTCACTCAGGGCAGAGCACTGCACCGCGGCAGAATGGACAGGGCTAGCGACCACCTTCCATTTCTTTAAGGCTCAAAGGGATGGGAGAGGGGAGGCGTGTCCCAAAACACGCCCGTTGTAGTATGGAGCTGCAGGCTGGGGTTGGATGTGTGCCAAAGCCCTCAGGTATTCTCTGCCATGGGCTGGAAACAACTCCAGCAAACGAGGCATTGCATGCGCATGACGGGCACATAGGAACAGATGGGATAGATCTCCTGCCGTTTTTGGTGCCTCACCAGCACCTGGATGGATGTTTAAATGGGCCCAGGCAGGTTTGGTCCCTAAAAAATCTCAGTGCGTGCTTTTCAAAATCCCACTAGGCACTTATCTACCTCTTCAGGCACCTAAGTCCTTTTGACACCTAAATCCCTTTGGCCCTTAGTGTTCATCCTAAAGAGCTTAAAATCCAAATAGGCAAGACAAAGGGGAAAGAGCAAGTGCAAGATGTGAAGGCCAGAGGAAGTCAGAACTAGAATTCAGGTCTCCTGTGATCCGGTGCCACAGAGCTTCAACTTTCCACCCAAGCCCATGGGACTTGGGAGCCTAGCTCCTGTTGTGAGCTAGCCCACTATGAGAACAAGAGAGCTGTCCCGGGCTGTGCCCACGAGTCCCCGGGTCTTTAGTGGCAGCAGAGGGCGGCTGTGTTCTCAGGGCGGCGCGTTCGGAAGGTGGAAGGAGGCAAGTTCCGATCTGCAGGGAGGAATTCAGCGTCTGGCGTGTTGCCATGGCCTGGTAGGTTCACCTGCAGTTTAATTAGGAAAAGAGGGAGCGGAGGGGGGAGAGAACAGGAAACATGTTGCAACTGGCTGCCTTGCAGACTTCAGAGAAGATGGGCACATGCTTTATGGGCAGAGCTCCCATGGCAGGGCAGCTTTTGGAGAGGTGGTTCACAGCATGGCCTTGCAGACACCATGCTCTGGGCAAGGTCTGGAGGCTTGTTTGACAATCCCAGTTCCTGGGAACCTCCAGGAGCCTCCTCAACCAGTCAGACAAGACCAGAAATCCCAGGAGCTTTGGGAGAGGTCCACTATTTGCTGTGTCAGTCTGGGAATAGCACTGATCAGCCATTCCCAGCCAGATCCCAGGTGCACTGAGAGCTGGAACCAGCAAACTTGACAGAAATTTCATCACTTTCATTGAACTGGTTGAGATTCAGTGGAAAGTTCTGCTTGGTTCTGACTGTGGCCCAGAAAGACCAGCAGGCCTTTACTGGGGAGAGTTGACTTGCAAGTCTTCAGTTCTGCCTATCCAACTCCACTTGGCACACACCAATATGGTATCCAGGGACAAGGGGGTGTCTAGATCCCATCATGCAACACCCCAGTTTAACCAGATGGGCCACACTGCATGCCGGGACTTGCCTCTAAAAACTCTGCTTCCACATTAAAGAGGGTGTCACCTGTAATTGGGTCCATTCCATGCAGATCAGAGTGGCCTTTTTAAAAAGTACATCAGGAGCAGGAAGCTAACTGTACAATCACTGGGACCATGGATGGGTGAGGTTATGAAGGAGCACTCAGGGAAGACAAAGCTTTGTGGAGAAGCTGAATGCAGTGTTTGCATCTGTCTTCACTGCAGAGTATGTGAAGGAAATTCCCATACCTGAGCCACTCTTTTTAGGGCTAAATCTGAAGAACTGTCCCAGACTGAGGTGCCCGTAGATGGGGTTTTGGAACACATCAATAAATTAAAAAGCAATAAGTCATCAGGACCAGATGGGATCCACACATGAGTTCTAAAGAACTCAAATGGCAGAACTACTCACTGCAACGTGTAACCTAACACTTCCTATGTGACGCCAGTTTTTTAAAAAGGCCCCAGAGGTGATCCCGACAATTTCAGACCAGTAAGCCTATTTTTAGCATCAGGCAAATTGGCTGAAACAATGGTAAAGAACAGAAAGATCAGACGCACAGGTGAACACAACATATTGGGGAAGAGTCAACATGGCTTTAGGAAAGGGAAATCCTGCCTCACCAATCTATTAGAATCTTTGAGGGTGTCCACAAGCATGTGGACATGGGGAATCCAGTGGACAGAGTATAGTTGGACTTTCAGAAAGCCTTTGACAAGGTCCCTGACCGCAGCCTCTAAACAAAGTGAGTTGTCGTGGGATCAAAGGGAAAGTCCTCTCCTGGATCAGTAACGTTAAGAATAAGAAACAAAGGGTAGGAATAAATGGTCATTTTTCACACAGGAGAGGTGGCGTCCCACAAGTATCTGTATGGGGATGAGTACATGTTCAATATATTCATGAATGATCTGGAAAAAGAGAGAAACCATGAGGGGGGCAAAATTTGCAGATGTTATAAAATTGCTCAAGATAGAAAGAAGCAGCCATGTTAGTTTAGTTCAGTAAAACATAAAAGGAGTCCTGTGGTGCTGTTATATTTATAAATTAATTTGTTACTCTTTGAGTGCCAGAGGGCTGTTGATAAATCTAAAGTTATCTACGTTGGAAAACATAATCCCAACTATCCCATGGTAAAAGTATAATTTGACGGGCACCAGAACCCTCCTGATCTCCAGGCCTCCTTTCCGTATTGCCGAGGCCCCCTTCACGCATATGTGGGCCCCAGCCCCGGTAGGCATTTTTGAGTCCCACCAGTGCTTTTCTCACAAATGAAGCACAGCCTCAAATCCACAATGTCACCCCAACCTTGTCCACTAGTGTCCACATCAGACCCCTCTTTCCCCATGTCCTCCTCAGTCCCCATCCTCATTCCCTAAGCTCCCTGCCCCCGAGTCCACACTCCAGCCCTCCTAACCCCCCCACACCCCAGTTCCCCCATCTGCACTCTACCCCCTTCAACTCTCAACCCCCTCCACACCTCCTCAGCCCCCTCCATCCCTAGTCCCCACTCCAGCCCTTCAGCCTCCTCCATCCCTCCACAGCTGTCCACTCAGTCCCCACTCCAGCCCTTCACAGTCCCCTCCACCCCTCTCCAGCCCCCCTTAACTCCCTCCATCCCTCCCCAGCCTCCCATCCTGACCAGTGTTTCCTGTAAGCTGCGCGCGTGCATGCACGCGCAGCAACAATCACTCACTGGCACACAACTCATGGCCGGCAGTGCACAGCCGGCAGCCACGGACCCTAGCCAACAGGATGACACAGTCTTCCGGCTTGCAGGGAGCTGCATCAGGCTACGGCAGTTTAAAATTTCCTGCCCTGATCATGCTGGGGGCAGCCATAACCTGTGGCCAGGGAGCAGCTCTGGTGGCCAGGCAAGGAGGAAGGGGGGGGCTTTTGGGGGGTTGGAGTGGGGAGCTGGGGAAAGGGTGGGGGGTTCAGCTGGGAAGGCGCCCTGGACTTGAGGAAGTGGGTGAGGAAGGAGCCTGAGCGGAGGTCGGTCAGCCAGAGAAACCGGTGGATGGGCGGGGAAGGCTCTTGGCCAGGGGTTGAGTAAACTACCCCTGCTGCAGGGGTTAAAGTGTAATTTGCTGGCTCCAGAGCCCTCCAGCACAGGTGCCCCCCCCCCAATACCCACCCCCAGACACACACAAATACACACACGGAGCCACTGATGCAAGCACTAAGCGATGTCAGCATAGCAACTCGGCTTGTACCCAGCATGTTGTATAACAAACAAGGAGTCCTGTGGCACTTAAAAGACTAACAATTATATTTATTGCATGAGCTTTTGTGGGAGAAAATCCCACTTCATCAGACTTGCATCCTAAGTTCCTCCATCTTCAAAGCATTGGATGAACTGAATTTTCTCCCACAAAAGCTCATGCAATAAATATAATTGTTATTCTTTAAGTATCCTTCTTTGTTTTTCTGAACTAGACTAACACAGCTGCCCCTTTGGATCTTGAAATGATATTATATTTCACCTGACAGAGTTTTTTAAACTTCTTCATTCCCGAAATAAATGAGCACCATAGTGTGAATACACAGAATGTGTATCACTTCTAAGTTCACATGAACACATCTTCATTTCTTTCATGGTAGATTGCGTAGTGTTATGTGTAAACATTCTGGCTCATAACTTCACAAAGTGCAACAATGTTCTCTGTGTAGGGTTGCGGGCAGAATCCGTTGCAATAAATTAGCAGCAACATAGCAGAAAAACGTATCCAGAAATTCTGTTCTTTCAGTCTATTTTTCCCTTGCTATTCACAACACTGTATAATTGTACCCCTCCCCTTTGCATATTCTGTTATGGGCTTTGTCAGAAAAAGAAGGGAAGCTACTTGCTCCAGCTTGAATTTCCAACCTCTGCTAAACTGGTAATGTGGGCAGCAAAATTAATAACTGTACAGTAAAGACAAGGAATATCAATAAATTTACTGTTGATAAAAGGCTCTACAATTTCAGGAAGGGTTAAATCTTAGGATCAGGATGAATTTAATTGAGGATTACTGTCTGGTTCTGACTAAACTGTATGCCAGTTTTTATTTGGCTAACGTTTGACATAGTGCAGGGGTCTGAAACTCAAATTGCCACGATGGCCGCAGGAGGACTAGTACACTAGCCGGAGGGCCACACCACTGAAACCTTTTCATACAGCAGTATTGCAAATACTGGTAACAATGGTGTCATTGCAGGCCTCAGGAAATAGCTTTAGGGGCCGCATGCGGCCAGTGGGCTGCGTGTTTGAGACCCCTGACATAGTGTGACAAGAACCCAAGCACTAAATCTGCCTCTCAGGCTTCCACTGAATTTGGAGAGTAGAAAAGAAAGATATTTCTAATCTAATTCTATTTTCATGCTTTTTGCTTATTTACAGTCAGTGTTCCCTCTAAGCTGATGATACAGCTGAGCAAGTTGTTGGATGTAGTGGGGGAGCTGGCAGGCAGCAGGGAAAGGGCCCAGTGGGAGTCGGGGAACCAGCAGAGAACTTGCTCAGCTGCATCATTGGCTTAGAGGAAACATTGATCCTGACCCCTTGCTCCAGCGACTCGCACTGCTCCAGACACCTCCTTTTCCACCTCTGGTCTCCGGCTCACCATGGCACATTGCCTTGTGCTTCCCCTTCGGGCTCTTGGACTCCCCGAGTGGCAGGGCAGGCAGCAGCGCAGCCAGGAGCAGCGACTGTGAGGCAGCGGCAGGGGCAGAGAGCCTGGCATGGGGTAGGGCTGCCAGGCTGGCTGGGAGTGGAGTGAGCAGGGCGGGGGGATCACGTGTTTGCGCAGGAGTAGTAAGGGGGAATGCACTGGAATGCTACAGGGTTGTGTTCCGCCCCATTATTCTATTTTTAGGGGCCCCAGAATGCTGACCCCCTAAAATTTGTGGGCCCTGGAACAGTTTTCCAGTGTGTTACTCCTTACTTTAACCTTTAATATCCACACAAAGTGATGGCATCTAAATTAGCTGTTACCACTCAAGAAAGAGATCTTGGAGTCATCGTGGAGAGTTCTCTGAAAGCATCTGCAGTGGCAGGCAAGAAACCAAAAACAATTTTAGGAACTGTTAGGAAAGGGGTAGATAATCAAAGAGAAAATATAATGCCACTGTATAAGTCTCTGGTACATCCATGCCTTGAATACTGGTTGCCCAGTCTTTAAAAAAAAAATGGTTTACTTGGAAAGGTACAGGGAAGGGCAGCAGAAGTGGTTAGAAGGATTGAACAACTTCCATGTGAGGAGAGATTAATGAGTGGAACTTTTAAGCTTGGAAAAGAGATGAGTAAGTAGGGATATGAGAGAGGTCTGTAAAATCTTGACTGGTGTGGAAATGGAGAATACGGAAGTGTTATTTACCCCATCACATAATGTGAACCAGGAATCATCTGCTGAAATGAAGAGACAGTAGGTTTAAAACAACAGAAGGAGGGAATTCTTTACTCAAAGCATAGTCAACCTATGGAACTCACTGCTAGGTGGTGTTGTAAAGGCTAGAAGCTAACTGGGTTCAGAAAAGCATTAGGTTGAGTTCCTGGAGGACAGGCCCATCAATGGCTGTTAGTCAGGCAGGTCACGGACACACTCCTGTGCTCTGGGCAGCCCCAAATCTCTTGAGTGCAGAAGCTGGGACTGGATGACGGGTTGGATCACTGGGTAATTGCTCTGGGCTGTTCATTTCTGCTGAAGTACCTGGCACTGTTGGAAGATGGGACACTGGGCTAGATGGACCTTTGGTCTGACCAGGCTGGACATTCTCATGTTCTCCTGGTGAATTGTCAACTTGCTCATGGCTGGGTCCTGTTTGGGCTGTCTATGGTGTACACGGAGCCTGAACAGATGAATTCTCCAAACGTAAAAAGCCATGCCCTCCAACAGCACTCGACAGTGCTGGAACTAGGTATTTGGGCACCTGGGGTGTGCCCAGAGCAAGCAACATGGAATGTGCCCTCAATCGAGCAGTGAAATGGAGACACTCGATACAGCACCCAGTGGAAAGCCCTGGTCAGCCACACTAGTTATGGCCCTGGTGCTCGATTCCACAAGGCCTTTAAGCACGTGCACATGGGGATTTCAGCTGAAGTCAATGGGCCTGGCTGGATCAGAGCAGGTATGTCCCCTCTGTAGTGTCTGGGGCAGCTGACATTCAGACTCTGACTTTCTCATGGCCTCTCCAACAGCTCCAAAGTCTGCTGTGAGATCCTGTGTCATCCCAGGAGAGCTGTGGTGACCCCACTGTGCTGTCGGGGTCTGACGCACTCTGTGGAACAGGAAACCCTCTTTGACCATGGAGCAATGCAGCATGTCCTTGGGGCTGGTTTATTCCCACTCTCAGGTGCCATTGAAGGATGGGATGGCCATCTGGCAATTCCCACCTGCCAAGGGAGAGCGAGAAGCTGCTGCAGTCGCTGCCTCTCACTGTTTCTGAGAGTTTCTCTCACTGTGGGTTTGAAGGGGACTTTGGTGGAAAACAGAACGAAACAAGGCTTACTACAGAAAGGTCTGGCTGCAATACTTAGTGACACAGCTGTACATAAGGGTGCCCAAGGCTTCCCATACCCAGCCCCTCTTTTTCTCAGTTGCTCAGAATGTTCCCAAACGTTTACCTTTCAGTCTGAAATGGTTCAGGTTCAAACTCTGTCCAAGCATGAATTTTTTGGGAAAGTTTGAGCAAAAATGAGTCAGCCATTTTTGAGAAAAGGTGGGAAGGGAGGGACTTTGGCCCCATTATCAATGACAAGGGCCACCACCGGTTTTTAACAGCTCTTCCTCTGAAGCTGGTGGAGTTAGAAAGTTAAGCTCTGGCACAGAAATAGACCTCAGAGAGGAGAAGTATATGATGTGGCAGTGAAGATTGCACTTGATTAGGGTGAATAGAGGGGGTTAATAAAGACATATTTGTTTGCAGCTACACTGTAGTTAGTTTTCTAATAACCATGACGGTGTTTTGTAACAACGCCTCCCAGCATTCTCTGCAAAGAAAACTTCACAGTAGGCACCAGCACGGCTGTTTTTGCTCCGTGGTGAAAAACATCACAGTGTGAAAAGGCAGGAGCACAGGGGATGAGTTTGTCAAACATCATTGAAGAGGCAGGGAGAGGGGGTCTGATGGCTTTCAAGCAGAGTCTTGTAAATTTTACACCAGTGCATTTTAAAAATTAACACACAGACCAGCCACGCAGCTTTCAGTTAAGGTTTTCTAAATGCATTTCGGTTCCCTCTAATAAGATCATGGTAGTTGGCTAAGCAGCCAGCAATGAATCATTGAAAAGACACCAGGGTTGGTGAAGCTTGTGAAGTACATGCTAAATACATCAGAGGCCGTTTTCACTCCTGCACGTGCAGTCTAATCGCCAGCTCCAGTCCAAGCAGTTTCGTGTCTAATGATGCCACCGTGGCAGAAAAATCAAGTGGTCAGAGCAGCAGATCTGTAGATCTGCACCCCACAATGTATTTTGCCATTGTGGATGTTGCCACTTGCAAAGGCTGAGATGGGCCTGTCATAAGCACAGACCAAGAGAGCAAATCTCAGCACAGGTGGAAATATGTTTGCACCATCCGTTTTGTGTTTCCTTACCCATGTCCCAATCTCAAGCTAGAGCTGTACCAACAGTTTTCACTGAAAGACATTTTTCAACCAAAAATATCCAGACATTTTTGGACAAACCTTCCATTCTGATCAGACACTTTCAATGTGTGTGTTGATAACCCCAAGCTGGAAAAGCAAACTCCCCACATTTTGGTTTTTCAAGAAGAACCTGAAATGTTGTGGCAAAAAGGAAAAATGTTCATTTGTGCCACGAAATCTCTTAGGGATGGGGGGTGGAGAGGGGGAGAATTTCTCAGCTAGCTCTGCTCAGGCTGCAGTGACTTGACAAGGAAAAGTCAACCGAACTTTAAAAAGCCCTCCCACTTCTGTCAAATAGCTTTTGCATCTGAAGCAGTGTTTTATGTGTGATCCCCTCCCTGTCCTCCAATGGCCAGCATCCCTGCCCAACTGCAGCCCAGCTCCATGGCCGGCAGAGATCCCTGGACCATGCGGCTGGTGGGGGGAAGCTGTCTGAAGACACTGCTGCCGCAGTTCTCCTTCCCCCGAGCTCTAATGACATCCAGGTGGAGCTGCTCTACCAGCGCGTCATGCGGTCACTTTCCAGCTGGGTATCGCTTTTACAGGCTATTTCTGGGCCCTGTGAGCCGGCACAGCTGGGGGCCTGGAGGAACATGCTGTTTGCTCTTGCGTTCCCCCATTTCTTGGCCCACGCCTTCGCTCCACAGTTCGGCTGGCTTGGAGGGACATGGGTTTCTGCCAGACACCTCGGAAGGGGAGAAGATGGAAGCTGCATATGTGGGGCCAGGGGAGGGATCAGCACGGGAGCTCATGCTGTTTGGAAGCTGACCCGGCATAATGGACTGATCCTGGAGCCTTGTCCGCCCAGCACCCCTCTGACTTCAGTGGGGCAGTTCTGTGAGCCAGGATTACCTGGGTGGCTGTGAAAGAGCACCATCGGATGGTCCTGCCCGTTTCTCTTTTAGCCTGTGTTCAGAAGCCAGCTTTCCCCTGCCACTTTCTGCTACTCTGATTCCAGCCCCCCTTTCCCGCTGCTCAGATACCAGCCCCCCACTCTTTCTCCTGCTGTCCCCAGTGTCACCTGCCCGACATTCTCCGGCACGTAATGCAAAGGGGCCCGATCCTGGGTTTCATGTTCTGCTTTGACTTAGACCCTGGCTGGGAGCTGCCTGCCCCGTGGGACCACTTAACAAGGGCCCAGGCTCTGTAAAGTCTCCCCACCCTGGGAAAGATGCTGCTGGATGCTAAAAGGTAGACACCACGTGCACTGGTGCCCTCGACCCCAGCATGAGCCCACTGGCGGCTCCTGCCCCAGCTCACAGGCAGAGCAGGGTGGCTGTGCGGCAAACTCCCCTCCATCTCCTCTTAGCTGTATGGGTGAGGCGCTGCCTGGAGCAAAGCAGCAAGATGGAGGTGGCCAGTAAAGGGCCGAGCTGCCTTGGAAACCCCCAGCCCTGAGCTACATGGGACACTAGGCTGGCTGGGGAGATAAGCTGGGACCCCAGTCTGGAGGGGCAGGGAAGGCAGGAGCCACAGCAGGCGGCTCTCCTGGGGCACCCCCAGGCCATCCCATCTGGTCTGTGTGCTCTGTGAGGACAGTAGCTTTGGAGGGGGGTCTTTAGTTGCCTGCTTGCCCACAGCCTCATGCTCTGAGCAGCAAGGGCCAAAGGGCCGGGCAAGACTCCTTGTTTTCTGTGGCCCACTCTGCCATACCCGTGACCTCAGGGAAGGCGCCTTCCTGCTCCAGGCTCCTCTTTTCCCTGTCTGCGCAAGGAGGTGAGAGATCCTGACCCACCTTGCATACCTTGGGGAACAAACAGTTTCCCAAAGGAAGGGGCCAAGCACCAGCCACCACGAGGCACATCAGTGGCTTAGATGGATCCCTTGCCCTACCGAAGCCCTGCTTCGCCCTGTGGGGAGACTGCAGCTCCCAGAGCCCCAGGCAACCTGGCTTGGAGTAAGTTAGAGCCATGAGGGTTGTGGGGAAACAGAAAATTTCCAGGAAAGCTTCAGCTGTCCAAAGCCAGCAGATTCTGATTTCTCATAGAAAAACATGAATGGGAAAAAAAATTTCTCCCCCATTCCCCAAATTTCCCATGACCTATCATCAGCGTTTGCCAAGCAGCCCAGTGTGGAGGTCAGTGGAGCCTCTTCTGCTACCTTTCCAGAGGCAAGACTCGCTTGGCCAGTGGTTCCCCACTGTTTGGCAGCTCGGCATCCCAGGGAGCAGAGACTCTAGCTCTTTGTAGGACCAACCAGGGTCCCAGCCAGAGGGACACGCACACAGCAGGGAGATGGAGGGGAAGGGTGGCCTAGTGGTTAGTTCAGTAGCCAGGGACTTGGGAACTGTGGGTCAGATCCCCCATTTTGCCACAGATTTCTTGTGTGACCTCTTAGGTAAGTCACTTAGCCGACCCCGAGTGCCTCAGTTTCCTACAGGGCTAACACCCCCCTGACTTCCTGGGCAATGTGCGGATAAGTACATTAAGGACTGCCTGGTGCAATATGGCCCTAACCAGGATCACAGACATCCTTAGGTCTGTCTCCTCTGCGTTGCAAACCTGGGGCTGTGGGAGCCTGGCTTTACACTGGCTGGTCCCATGTCTCCCAGCACCATGCAGACCCCCTGGCTCAGGGCTGTAGCCCCAGCTGTCTCCACACTGTAAGGCTTAGCTCCAAGCCCCATTGGGATTCAGGCTCTGACCCCTCCTCTCCCCACTGAGGTTCCCCCCTTCCCTGGCCCGGCATTTGCTGAGTTAGATCTGACTGATCTGTGTGTGGATGGAAGGAGGGGGCCTTCCTTGGGCTCAAACCTGAGTCAGAGCCAGGCCAGGGAGCCAGCTGGGGGCAGTGTGAACAGCCCAGCGTGGAATGGGAAAAGCTCCTTGGCATATGTGCCCACTCCTGCAAGGAAGTCAACGGAGCCTCCAGCCACCCCTCTGATTCACAGCCCCCCGACCCACAGGAGGAAGGAGCCCTTGTACTGCCAAATGCCGGTGGTGTGATAAGAGAGTAGTGCCAAGGAAACACCAGATCTCTGCCCCCAAGGTCTTACAGTGGAAGGGCAATAGAAAGAAATGAGACAAGAGCGAACACAGAGCCGGGTGCGGCTTCCAGAGCTTGGAGGTGTCCCAGAAACTAAGGCAGGGCTCCAGCAGTGCTGGCTACATTGCTGCTAACGGGCACCTTCCAGCCATGAGGAGACAAAGGGGGAAAGAAGTAGGGAGCAGTGGGATGAGAGGGAGTCAGGGGGGAGTTCAGGTGAGCGTGGAAGGGCAGGAAATCTGCTTCAAGCTGCGGTGCAGGAGAAGCATGGGAGCTAGGGCCGTGGGCTAGGGGATGCACCAGGGATGCTCTGTGGATCTCAGTTTTGCTCCCTTCCCTGCCCCAGTAAGAGATGGGGGGAGTCCCTTCCCCTGGCCCTGCCTCAGTTCCCCCCATCCTCCTCCCGCAAAGTGACGGTGACACATCAAGCTGTAAACTCTCTGGGGGAAAAGGTACCAGGTGTGTTTCCTATTGGGGGAGGCAGCCTAGCTCCAGTGGGGAGCAGGGAGAGACCCTCTGAAGGTTGCCCCATCAGCACTTCCATGAGGCCAGAGTGAAGGCTTTCCGGGCAGGCCTCACCACATCCCAGCAGCTCCCAACCCGTGGGCACTAACCGGCCTCTGCACTGGAGACCACCAGAGGCCTGGGCAGAGGGCATCCTGGAAGCTGAGCCAGACCCAGTCTGGCCCATCACTTGCAGGCATCCTGGCTCCGCCAGTTGGTCTGACCCCTCTGTGCCATGCCCGCTGGCGGATACTGGACTCTCCCAGTCTGCAACTAACCCCCTCTCCTTCGCTTGCTTGTAGGCTTCCGGGAGAGTGCCTTTGCTTACGCCATTGCGGCTGCCGGGGTGGTACACGCCGTCTCCAATGCCTGCGCCCTCGGCAAATTGCAGGCCTGCGGCTGTGACCAGAAGCGTCGGGGTGACGAGGAAGCCTTCCGCCAGAAGCTCCACCGTCTGCAGCTGGAGGCCATGAACCGGGGGAAAGGCATGGTGCATGGGGTCCACCTGGAGCACATGCCAGCGGAGGCCGCAGGGCTGCAGGACTCCTGGGAGTGGGGAGGCTGCAGCCCCGACGTGGACTATGGGGAGAAGTTTTCCAAGGATTTCCTGGACTCCCGGGAAACCTACAGGGACATCCACTCCAGGATGAGGCTGCACAACAACCGCGTGGGCCGGCAGGTGAGTAGGGCTTAATGTATCTCCTTTGGCACAGGGGAGCAGAGTCAGGCACTGCAGTGCTCTGCAAGGAGCAGCCAGGGGAGGTTTCTAGGGTGGCTGAGGGAGAGCTGCTCACCCCCAAAGATGGCTGAAATTTTGATTTGAAAAGAAATTTCAAAGGGAATTGGCCTTCCCACCTTGCCGGTGTTTCCACTAGAAAACTCTGGTTCTCCTTGATGCAGTCTGAAAAATTTCCGACTTCTTTCAGTGGGAACTCTTCTGCTCAACTCCCTTCTTTTTTAACCACCCCACATCTCTTGTCTTTCCCCACCTTGACACAACTCAATTTTTAAGGACTTTTCGGCACTGAGAAGAGTCAGGATGTTTTTCCCATTTGCGACAAATTCGGAACTCAGCCTAAGAAAAGTTAATTTCTTGAACACATTCTGTTGCCAAGTCCACCAGGCCCAGCCCTTTTCCGAACCAGCAGCTGGCCAGCCTCCTTCCTGGGACCAGGGCTGTCTGGGCTGGGTGACAGAGTAGCTCTGGCAGAGACAGGCATTGGTGTTTGGTTCCAATCACCTCTGCCAGCGCTGCCGGACCAGGCTGGAAAAGAGAGCATGGCCTGAGACACTCCTGCTTTACAGCATCAAGTACAAAGGTCTCATCCTCTTGGCTAGGGAGATGTGTTCTGCAATGATGAGTCTCCTCCTTGCTCCCTATCCCAGGTCTGCAGAGGGCCCACCTCACAGAGGATCTTACCCAATGCTATCAATAATCCTTTGCACTTCTCCAGAGCCCCTTCCGTTCTGAGAGCACCGTAGGAACAAACTGCTGCATTATTGCATTAGCCCCAATCCTCATTGAGCTGGCTACTGTGCATGGCTCAAGTCTCTCTCTGTCCCAGTCCACATGCCAGGCAGGACACGTCAGTAGAGGAAATGGAGAAAGGAGGAAGGGTGGGAGGGAGAGGGAACAGGAAAATGAGCCAAGAGCTGGAACTTGCTGGGCCCAGGTCAGGCAGGCACCATGATAGATAGTGATGTATTTTAAGGAGGCAGCTGAAGGCAGTGACTTTATGAATGCTGACGGGCAGTTTTCCCCAGGCATGGATGGTGACGAGGCAGTGATGTCCCAGCCTCCACCACTGACAGGCAGCCCCACAGGTCACAATGGGGCAGCCAGTGCCCAGCACTCAGCTGTTTAGGGTGGAAAGTGAGAACCGGGGCTGTGGCGGGTGATTTAGGGGGCAGAATGGCGTTGCCCCACTTGGAATTTGGCCAGGTTTTGTCAGAAGGGCTTCAAGTGAACCACAGCCTGCCAGGGCCAGATGTCTGTGCATAGGTGTGTGTGAGTCCATGCACACCAGAGTGGTCAGGAAGGTTGGGGCTGGCACTCAAGGGAGGGTTGGAAGTGTCTGAGCCCCTTGGAAAACAAAGGCCTGTCCAGTGCAGGGGGGAATGACTGGCCTAGCTGGCTTCTTGCATCCTGTCAATTTCCAAAGGGATAGCCGTGTTAGCCTAGTCCAGCCAAAAAAAAAAAAAAACCAAAAACCCCAAGGAGTCATGTGGCACTTAAAGACTAACAGATTTATTTTTTGCATGCGCTTTCGTGGGAGAAAATTCCACTTCGTCAGATGCTTTGAAGATGGGTGAACTTACAGAAAGCATCTGACGAAGTCGGGATTTTCTCCCAGGAAAGAGCATGTGAAAAATAAATCTGTTAGTCTTTAAGTGCCAGACAGCTCCTTGTTTTTTTTTTTTTCTCTTGCATCCTGCCTTCCAGTTCTCAGCACTCCTCTTGTAAAAGGTGCTGATTAGTGGCTCTCCCTGCCCTGTACAAGCTGTTTAGAAGCTGTCTGAGAGTGGAGACTTCAAAGGAGGCAGAGAAGGGAGAGAGCCACCCCTCCCTGCCCTAGTGGGGCCCTCACAGACCCCCAGTCTCACCCCTGCCAGCACACCAATTGCACCAGTGCAGGCAGGAGAAGAAGACCTCCCACTATGCAGCCACAGACACACCATGGTCTTCCACATGCCCCCAGCACACACATTCGCTGGATGAGCCCCACCTCATGTGCCGTCCCCCCTCCCTGCACAGTTGGGTGATGCTTCTCATGTGAACCAGGCACCGTGCTGTCTGGATTCCTGTGGCTCAGGTGGTCTCTACCTGGCACCTTGTGTCATCATTTCAGCAGTGCCCAGAGCACCCCGGGCAGGATCTTAGCCCTTGAGCCCTCTTTGTGCGGGAGGAAATGACTCCATGAGGATCAGGCCAGGGGAGAATCCAGCTGGTCTCGATGGAGGACAGTGATCCCTAAAGCACAGCTGTGTGCCTGCGTGACAGCAGCAAGAGGGAATGGGTGCTGAGAGAGCCAGCACGCTGGACCATATTGGACAGGCTGCTCCCTGGTTCTGGTCTGGTGTGCTGCTGTGACCCCCCAGTCTCCAGTCCTGAACCCCAGTTCACCTTGCTTTGCCAGGTGATCACTCACTCCTGAGTCAGTCCGCACCGGCCAGGGGTTAAAGTAAGCCGGAACCCCCTGGAACATGGTTCTGGGCCCCACAAATTGGATGGGCCAGAGTTGCAGGGCTCAGATTCCAGTATCTGGAAAAATAGGGCCCACACCAATCTTCCCTCTAATTACTTGTAGACTGTGTGCGCAAACAATTTCTTTGTGTGAGCAAAAACATTTCTTTGTGAGCACCAATATTAGCACTATTGAATTTTTTTGTGCGTACTTTATTTTGTTGTGTGCGCAGGTTTCATGACCAGTGTGCAGGCGCACATGTGCACAGCTTAGAGGGAACAGTGGCCCACGCATGCATGAAGGGGGCCCAGAGATTCGGAAGGTTATGGGGCCTCTCAAATTATACTCTAACTAACCACTGACACCAGACTCCTGTGTGTGATCAATCCCAGGCCATGAATGCATGCCCTCTGACAACAGGCCCCTAGCGAACACCCGCAGCCGCAGATACCACAGTAGGAACTTCGGTCTTAGAGGCATTGTGATCCTTCCCCAGTCACCATACACTCATGTCCATCCATTTAACACTGAACTTGATTGTACCCAGCCTCCTTCACTCACACCCTCTAAAGTCCACACAGCTTCAGAGGAAACAACTACTAATTTATTGATCAGGATATGATTTTAAGTGAACATGTAGCAAATCAAAGCACAATTATTTAAGAAAAGAGTCCGGTGTTACCACAAGAAAATAAAAGATAAAACACACACACTACACTAAAACACCATTTAGGGTCACACTTTAGTTTGTTCTCATCTTCCTAACCCCCAAGTTTGGCCGTGATGGTTTTCAGCCAGACCAGACCCTCCTGGCAATGAGGCGTAGGCTCTGTACCTTGCAGTTACTTCTAAGATGGTGCTTCTCTTGTCCAAGTCAGCAGCTTCTCTCAGTTCAAACTGTCTCTCTTTGTTTTTCAGTTTCCTCTGAGTTGCTGTGTGATTCTTTTCACTTCAGCCTGAGTCAGTGATAGGGTTACCAGATGTCAGGCAGGAGGAGGAGATGTCCTCCTTTTTACCTTCACGTCCTCCATCTGTCAGGCATTTTCAAATACATGATTTTGCCAGGCTTTTTACTTACAGGGGTTCAGGTATGCTGGAATGCCACAGACTACCTTATTTTTAGGGGAAAGCATTCCAGGGCCCCCTAAAAACAGAAGAATATTACATTAATACTGTGTTTTCTCCATGTGTCCTCCAATGTCCTCCTTTTCATACTTCCTTGTCCTCCTTTGCAGGCTTTGGCACCTGGTAGCCCTAGTCAGGGAGGATATTTGCATTTCATAGCCTTTGTCACGTAAGTCTCCAGCCTCTGTGCTAGAGATAGTCCTAACAGTCTGTGCTACATAACAAACCTGATACTATAGTAACCCTGTACAATAGGTGATGAGCATTCAAAAGGAAACCTTGCATGGCGTAAGTGGCATCAAACCATACAACTGTGTTGCCAAAGTGAGAAGGAAAGTTACATAGATCATAACCTAGGGGTGCACGGATGTGCATCCTGTGACACGTATAATATATGCACCCCACATAAGTGCAAGTTATCATATATGTTGGGTGCACAGGACTCCTTGTTTATATTTTTCCCAGTGTTGGCCATCCAGCCTTGCCCACTGGGCCAGCATGCCCTTCCCTTCCTGCTTCTGGCCCTGCTGCTTGCTGGGAAATTGCATGGCTTATCTGGGTGCCTGATCTGGGATCAAGGATTGCAAGCTCAGGATGCCTGGTTTGCAAATTGTAGCCTTTGCTGGTAGAATGGCCTATTCCTAGAATATCAGCCACCCCTCTCTGGCACTGCCTTCCTTTCAGGATGTGGATGGGGCCCGTGTTTCGATTTCTCCACCTTGCTTGGGGCAGACGATTCCACCTGGCAACCGGCTAGGGTCCAAAGCCCCCGAAACCTCATGCCTGTCCTGCTGTGTCTGCTCCAGCAACCCCACAGAATCTGGCCCCTTGAAACGTGGGAAAGGGTGGCAGAAACCCACCCAGGCCTTTAAAGCCTTTTAACCAATAGAAAGGCAATATGCAAATAAACTGAAGTATGCCATCCAGCATGCCATTGGCTTTGTTAGTGGTGCTGTGCCAGTTGCTCCTCCTGCAGCTCTCAGTCGCTGAGCTTGAACTGCAAACCCCCCCACAAACCTTTAATCTGGGGTTTTCTTTCTTTCCTTGGAGCAGATCCATGCAATCCCAGGCAGCTGGAGGTGGAGGGCCACGGGAGAATAGGATTTTAATGCAAGCATGTTATTTATTTTATCAGCCTAGTTATTAGTTTCAGCTGGGAGCCCCCATATGATCAAGGCTCCACTGATCTTCTGACTCCACCAATCTCTCCTGCAGTTAAAAACCAATTGAAATCTAGGGCTGCAGGGCAACCTGCTGGACCTGCAAGGATTTCACAGCTGAGACCGCCCCCATTGCCAGGTCATTCACAGCTTAGACTTTGTTACCTTTGCAAAACATATCTATTGGTTTGATCGTGGTAACAAATCAGTAGCCACCTAGGAACTTTGATGAGGCAACAGGGATTGAACTCAGGCCATGTCTACACAACAAAGAAAACCCCCGACTGAACTCAGTACAGACCCTATGACACACAGCTGAGGAGTTCTGATTCCATTCAATACAGGGCAGTGTGAAGAAGCAAGTAAGGGTTTGATTCTCCCATATGCTTTGTTATGACCAGCAGGATGTGTGTAAAGCGCACCTGCACCCGCACATGCACACACACACAGAGCCTGTTTATAATGAAGTACAGGGGAGAACCAGGCCTTGCTTGCTGCTCCACAAGGGCTCTTGCTGGCAGTGCTGCCCAGAGTTAAGGCTGCCTAACGGTTCCCATTACAAGGCCCTTAGAGCATCACCTAACTTAGAATAGAACAGAACCATAGGGTTAGAAGGGACCTTGTGAGATCATCAAGTCCAACCCCTGGGTCTTGAACCCAGGACCTTCCACATGTTAAGCGGAACATCTGTCACTTCAGCTGACGCTTCCAAAGCCAGCTGCCTGCCCCCATTCAATTTAACTGGAAGCATCCAGCAGTAACGGCTCAGCCCTAGCTGCAAATGAGAACAGGGGAAATACATTGTTTTGGCTGCGTTAAGAAGAAGTCATACAACGGTTGGGTTGAGGAGTTACAGTGCCTTCGTGCTTTGGTGTGACGGCTTATAATTTGGCGAGGGGGAGTGGGTGCTTCAACCTAGTTTTAGGTTTAAGTCTTTTATTAGTCCCAAGAAAATCTGCCCAAATTTGGCCAAGTTTGAAAAATCTCAATTTGCACATGTTCAGTAGAGATTTTTGAGAGTTTGCGGCTAAAATTTCTGGTGACTCCAGCCACTCCAAGCATGCTCAGCCCCTTTTCAGCTTCTACATGTGACCTGCCACCCCTCACAGACTAAGCATGCTGCAGCCCAGGGATGCTGGGGCTGACCCCGATTTTCTCTGCAATTGTTTCTCCTGCCTGCCCGTCTTGTCAGAGTGTCAGGGGCACCATGCCCTGTCCTGAGAGCAAGGAGTCGGCGTGAGTTCTGGGTCCTCAGTTACACACACCCCACTCCAGGAAGTGGTGTGGGTGGGAGGAAAATGCCTGACTTGAACGCCCAAGGGACCAGAACCAGACCTCAGTGAAGGGATTAGATTGGGACAAGGAACTGGGGCGGGGAAACCAGGCAAAGGAACCTAGGACTGAGACCCAGGGGCAATGTGATCAAAACACCTGCATCTGGATCAGCATGTGCATCATTTTCACTATCTACCTGTGTAACATCCTGACTATGTTCTGTGTAACACACAGGCTGTGTACGCACCCACATGGTGACCTAGCAGTGGAAGGAGTTAATATAGGTCTTCATTTGGCTCTGGTGTTGCCACATTTGGAGAGTGATGTCCAGTTTTGGGTCCTTCACTACAGGAAGGATGTGGACAAACAGGAGAGAGTCCAGTGAAGGGCAATGATGAGGGGGCTGGAGCATGTGACTTCTGAGGATAGGCTGAGGGACCTGGGCTTGTTTAGTCTGCCGAAGAGAAGAGTGAGGGAGGATTTGATAACAACCTTTAACTACCTGAAGTGGGTTCCAGGGAGGGTGGAGCTGGGCTGTTCTCCAAGGTGGCAGATGACAGAACAAGGAGCAATGGTCTCAAGTTGCAGCGGGGGAGGTCTAGGTTGGAGATTAGGAAAAGCTTTTTCCCTAGGAGGATGGGGAAGCACTGGAATGGGTGACCCAGGGACGGGGTGGAATCTCCATCCTTAGAGGTTTTTAAGACCTGGCTTGGCAAAGCCCTGGTTGGGATGGGTTAGGTGGGGTTGGTCCTGCTCTGAGCAGAGGGTTAGACTAGATAGCTCCTGGGGTCCTTTCCAACCCAAATCTATGGTATTAGGACTGTCTGATACCACCCCTAGTAAGGAGAGAGCACCTGTGAGTTCTCATTGGCCAAAGCACAAATAACAGTTATTTCAGCTGGGACTGGCTAGTGACACCTTGCTCTAATGCTCCAGCTGTTGGTCCCCAGGAGAGGGGTTTCCTCCCTGCCCCGAGGTATGCTGAATTCCCATGGGTGGGTTAGTGAGAAGGGGCGTGGAGTCCAGCTGTTGATGCACATGGCGTGCCTGTTGGGCTGGTGTGCCCACACAGCCCCCCCTTCCATGCAGACGGTCCCTGGTGGTTGCACTGATGGTAAGGGCAGGAGAGACGACTGTGCTCATCTGACCTGCCATGTGTTCTGGTGCACGGCACCACTAGGTTACTCCAGTAACAAGGCACGAATGGCACGCAGAGGTCTCTGAAGTGGAACCATGCACTGCTAGGGGCTGCTCTGTGGCTAGTGGGCATGGAAAACTTTCACTAATGAGAATTTGGTATGGCAGCAGGGCAGGGACTAAGAACATGATATGGGGCAAACTGCAGCTATGTAGGACTTGCCACCGGCCATCACATGATCCAGGGGGCATGGTGTGTTGGAAAAGTCACGGTTAAAGCTAGGATAGAATCAAGAGCCTCTTGGTCCAAGAGCTCTGACCACAAGTGAAGGGAAATCTCCATGAGCTAGCTGCAGTACAGGGCCAAGGATGCACAACTGAACATTTCTGTCCAGTAAGGAGTCACATACCGAATTATGACCATTTTCTTAAAACCAATCTGACTCATCAAAAGTGGGTATGTCACAGATTCCTGCCTGTATTTCACATCCTCTTTCCTCCCTGACCCCTCCCAGGGCATTTTCCTCAGTGACTTTAAACAGCCTAGGGTGGAGACTGGAGGCCAAAGAACAAGCCACGATCCCTGCTGCCAGTATAGACACTACACATCTGCCTGCTTGGGAGAACATCTGAAATCTGCCAGAAAGACTGAACCAAGGCATAGTCTATTCTGTGCAGTGTAACCATCCCAGTACAAGTCAGTAGTGTAGGCACAGTCAGATCCCTCATCCATACTGGTGTGAGATCGCCCTGCTTGCACGCACTTGTGCGAAGGCCCTGGAGATTAGCCTGGGTGAGCTACCCTCATTGGCTGTTTTCTGCCCAGTAGTCCCCCAATTCTTCACCTCCTCACCCCCAGTGTCTGACCCCCTTCAGCCTATGACCTCCCTGCCCAGCACTTGGCTCCCCCAGCAGAACTGTGACTGCTGAAGCCGGTTCGCCTGACCTCACACAGGTCATTAAAGCCACCAAGGCTGTGTGAGAGCAACTGATGACCGCAGACGATGCTGGAGGGAGAGTCGCTGGCACCCTACCCACTGGCCAGCTGGTTTCCTGGCCTTCTGCACCTACAGTAACACAGCGTGAGGATGGTGCCACATGTGTGGGAGCAAACCCAGGGAAACTACGACTCCTCCAGCCAGCCTCGAGCACGGACAGCCCATAAGTGGCCTGCTCCCCTCATGAGCCCATCATGCTAGAAGCTGTACAAACACAGAGGTCTCTGCCCCAAGGAGTTCAAAGTTTAATGCCAGCTGAGAGGCAATGGATGGGTGTAAAATGATGGCGGAACAGCACTGGCAGGGCTCGGTGTCCATGGCTTGTGATACTATGGGCAGCACTAGCTGTATTCTAGGCCATTATTCACTCGCATGTACTAGTTATATTTTGTAACCAAACCAAAATGCAGAAGATGAAGAGGGTCCCATGGCACCCTGCTGGGGGCAGGCAACCAGCTGCCACATCCTGCCCCCTCAGAGGTGGCTGCATTTGAGTGGTGGTGGTATCGCAATCTCTGTGTTTGCATACAGCCCCATCAGGCAGGGTGCTGAGGGGTTTCAATAATCCTGTAGGGCTCAGCCCCCCACTGCAAAACACTTTTGCTGGGATGGATTTTTGGATGGATACAGTACAGAAGCCACACATGAACTCTGCTGGTCACTCCAAGTCGGGGCCTATAAACCTTTGCCTGGGCCTGCCACTGATTTTGCAGAGCTCTCAGCAGCAGTTTAGAGAGCGGTTTAGCACGTTTTTATTGGCTGCCTTTTCATGTCGCTCCACCTACGCGCCCAAGAAGGCTTCACATCCTCCTAGCAGGCCTGAGATAATGACAGCTGATAAACTGGGTAGCCCTGGGCCTGGGACCCAGGATCGAGTGTCTCCTCAGCCTCATAGTGCTGTGATTTCTAGCACCTTGACCAGTCCAGCATGGGTGGGGGGGTTTCCAGGGCTACATCACAGCTGTGCCATCCCACCCCCCGAGCCCACCCTGCAGAAATTGAACATCTGAGACAGGGGGCCCCAGGGCAGATGAAGGATGGACCCGGATCCCAGCTCCTTTGTAGGGCTGTAGTTTATGGTGTGCCCAGGATCAGAGGGCTGAGATGAAAGGGGAGCAGGAGCTGCCTATTAATCTCACAACAAAGGCTTCCCGGAGAGAAAGATGGCAATAAAATGCTTTGGGTGTGTGTGGGAAGCGTGGGGAAGGGGGGGGGTGAGCGACAGCAGGAGGATGCGTGCGGAAGGACACTCAGTAGGGAACAAAGGGCAGAGGAGTGTCGGGAAGGAAGGATGGGTGAGCTTATGGTGCATGGGAAGCAGGAGGGCTGGGTTCAAACACTGAATCTACCACAGCTGCCCTGTGGGGTGGGGAAGAGGCCTCAGTTTTCCCATCTGAACAATGGGGCGAATAGTCCTGCCTTTGTCTGTCTGGGCTACTTGGGCTGTGTGCTCTGGATTGGCCCATGGTGGCTGGGCGGCACCTTTGGAGTGGCAAACTTGGGGGAGGGGATGGGGAGAGGGTTGGAGTACAGGGATACCCAGACACCCCTTTTTTTCCAGCCCTTTCTCATTTATAGGCTGGTATGTGGCTGAGGAGCCCTCTCCTCCTTCCAGGACGTTGGTCAGGCTAGGGCAGGCCTCTCAGGTGAGGGCTGGTGGAGCAGCCCCCCCACCTTGACTCCAGCTTTCAGCTCTGGGGATCTTTTCAGCAGGACCGTGCTGGCCTGGCAAGGCAGGTCCCTGGGAGCCCTGCAGATGTGCTTGGCCTGGCTGGGACCTGCAGGGTACAGGGGCAGCTCTCTGAGATGGGGCCGTGGGATGGAGTCTCCCTGGTGGGAGGCAAGTCAGATGCACAGGCGGGCCTGTTATCAGGCCAGGGAAGCAGCCCAAGGTCTCCCCGGGGTTTTCAGGCTGCTGCACTGCACCTTGAACAGACATCAGCTGGGGACAAAGCCAGAGATCACAGCAGCCACCTCCACAGCTTTTGGGCACAGCTCTGTCTCCCACCTAACGTCAGCCGCTTGGCCACCACAGTCTCGCTGAGAGGAGAGTTAGACCCTGCAGACAGATGCACACTACACCATCAGTTGCAACAATGTAAATCCTTTGTCTGTTCCAAGGCACAAGGAGCACAGCATGGGGTGCAGCTTCGTCTTTCTGTGACGTGCAAGGAAATAGCCAATCCTGGGCCAAGTGTGCGCTAAGGTGGGGAGTGGTGTGTACTGGGGAATCCCCAGATGCCAAGGCCAGGCAGGGGGCAGAGTTGAAAAAGGAGGGAGTAGCCTAGTCCTCAGAGCTTCCAGGCAGGGGAATTCCAGGCCTGTCTCTGGGAGGCCTCGGGGGAAGAGAGCCGAGACTTTGCTGTTGGCCAGCATTGGAAGCCAGGCAGGCAGATCGCTGCACTCTGGAGACGTGTCCTGGCTGGAGTTCTCATGCCCCAGGACACTGATCAATGGCGGTGTGATGCTACAGACCTGCTGGTTGCCATGAACAGGGGTGAGAGGGATTGGCAGCAGTCGCCTAGAGAGGGGCTTTAGTGACCACTGCACGGGGGCCTGGGCATGACACTGCAGGGTGCCCCAAGGAGGCCTTTGACCAGGATGCTTGGCAAGGTGGGTTTGGAGACGAGTCCGGACACATTGCTGAACCAAAGCTTTGGGGTCACCCACTCCAGCGTGGCAATTCATGGGACCTTCCGCAGCAGTGGGGGTGGTGTTCTGCCCCCGCAACCAGGACTTGCCCAGGAAATTGCCTTCCCAACCCTGGATGGGTTGCAAACAGTTTCGAAGGCCCACATGCCTGGCAGCTATTAGTGCTCTGTAATTGGGTGCTAATTTCCCTTACTACATTTCCTTATTACTTGGCAGGGGGCAGGGTTGGCCCAAATTTGGGCCAAGGTGGGATGGGTGCCCCAGAAAGGCCAACCACAGGCTGTGCTGCCAGGGCCACGCTGCCCTTTGGCACTAGAGGGCAGAGCTGTTCCCCAAGATCTTGGGGTGGGCATTGAGGCTGTGCTTGGCCCCACTGGAGTTACCTGTTCAGGTGTAGCACACCTCATTTGGTCCCCACCCTGTCCCGCCCTGAGCCAGGATTTCTGGGGCTGGAGGAGCCAAGTTTTCTCTGCTCCAGTGGGATGGGCTAGCCAGGCAAGTAGGGCTGGGCAAGGCAGGAGCATAAGCCATTGAGTATAGCAGCCTGTGGAGCCCACGGGCCTGCCTGCCAACCTGGGCTGACCACGTCCAAAGCCCCTTGCCCCCAGAATGACAGCAGCCCATCCTATGTCCCCAGCCATGCCCATGCCCCTGGAGAGTGCTCACTGGAGGGGGCCAGGAACCACAGTGCTGCCTGTCCCAAACATTTCACCAGGGCCTCAGTGATCCCAAAATAATAAATTCAGGCTTCTGCTTAACAGCCTAGGACTGGATGGGCCCCCCAGCTGCCCCATGTGTCACTTCACAGACAGCTTATGTTCCATCTTCAACCAGACAGGCATCTCGCCCCCTCTCCTCCCTCCACTACTGGTTAGAAACCATCTCATTTCCTGCCTAGAGGCTGTTTATCCCCATTTGTTCTTGTGCCCATTGTCCTTAGCTCCTGAACCTTCCCCCCTGCTGAGGTTTGCCCTGTCACAATCAGATCCCCTCGCAGCCACACTATGGTAGGTGCCTTTCAAAAGCTCAGTCCTCCACGCCCTGAAGCAGCCTAGGGCTTCTCATCTCCTGGTCCACTTCGAATTGTCTTTGCTGAATGTGGGTGACCATGTTGTATGCACTGCAGTATTCACATGGAAACAATCCAAGATGATGGGAGCTGAACGGGACCTCAGGCAGTGTCCAGTCCAACCCCTGCTCAAAGCAGGACAAGCCTCAACTAAATCATTTCAGCCATAGCTTGGAAAACCTCTAATCATGGAGATACAGCCTAGCTCCTTCTCCCTGGACCTCCCTTCAGGTAGTTAAAAGTGGCTATCAAATCCCCCCCCTTCTCTTCTGCAGCCTGAACAAGCCCACTTCCCTCAGCCTCCTTTCATACTGCATGTGCTCCAGCTTCCTAAGCATTTTTGCTGTCCTCCCCTGGACTCTCTCCAGTTTGTCCACATCCTTCCTGTAATGGGCACAGTACTCGAGATGTGGCCTCCCCCATATGAATAGGGCTCCATCGTCCCTCCATCTGCTGGCCATGCAGCCCAATATGCCGTTAGCCCTCTTGGCAATAAGGGCACATGAGGGCTTGCTAGTGCCCTAGTCAAAGGCATTAACCCTTCCCTGGCTCTGTGGGGAACACCTCACCTCTTACTTGCCTTTTTCACTTTGGAGGCTCGGTTATCCTGAGATCAGCAGCTGCTAGTTTCTGAGCCTTTAGGTCACACTCATATCAGGTTTTGATTTCAACTGGGGTGGGGGCTATAAACTTCAATCCAGATCCTCAAGCACTTACCCATTGGGCCTTACTAATTTTTCTGTTTAAATGATACCCAAGTCTCCTCATAATCCTAGGACTCCAGGAGCTGGGACTTTAGGAAATCAATGAACTATCACAAGAGTTGCTGACACTAGGCAGGGCAGATGTGATACACACACATCCCTTGCCCTAGTACATCCTCCCACAAGACATATCGCAGAGCCCTGCTCCCCAAGGCACAGACAATAATGTGACTGCAAGCTGTGGCAAGGCAGACGTGAGTCTCTTTGACCCAAGTTTAGTTGTATGAGGGCTAGCGAACGAGAGCCAGGGACAGTGAGGGGTGGAGAGACGAATGGTAGCAGGGGACACGTGCTGCAGCTTGGCTGTATAAAACCTCAGGATTTCTGGGTTTTAAACAGAACTGAGAGGCTTTCTGGGGTCAGACATGCGCTCCAGACTCAGACTTCTGTTTTCCCATAAGAAAGGAGAAGGGAATCAGCCAAATCCCAGAGAGCTGCCAACGCCCAGGTGGAAGAGGCAGAACTGGGGGAGGGAGACATTTGATGCTTTGCTTTATTTTCCCTAAAAGCCTTCTGGGGGTTCAGTTTCAAATATCTGTCAATGTACCAGTCTGTCAGTGTGAGTGAGAGCTATTGCAACAGAGTGGTTGGCTGGGAGTCTCTTTCTCCAGCCTTATTTGTGAGACAGACTGATGCTTTATACTGCCTGGAATCAGAATTGTTCTATCGTGTGTCCTAGCACCTATATTGCTAAAACCTCATAGAGATTCTCCTTCAGCTCAGCATAGCAGGGGCTGGGGATGCCATGTTGTTCAAGAGCCAGCTGCTTCCTAGCTCTGGGAATCCAGTATACAGTAAATTCCCTTAGAGTGGCAAAAGCCTTCACTCAGTAACAGGTCTGGCAACAGCCAAGAGAACGCAGGTGAATGAGAAAGCCAGTCTGGGCCCGAAACAGGTTGGCTCAGCTGGATGGATTTAGCGCTGCAGGAGGCTATGTTAACAGGAGGAGAAGGTGGCTACAGGAGGGAAGGGGGTTGGAGGGGATGGAGAAGCCCCTGCTGATGAAGGCAAGATGCTGTGGAGCTCACACATTCCTAGCCAGGAGGGAGACGATGGTGCAGTGAAAGCCTGTGCTAGCCAGCTCTGTTTCTCTGGCTGGGCGCTGGAGCCATCATCCAGCAAACACAAGGGGTGGCCTGGCTGTGCTGGAGTTACTGAGTGGTTTCCACATGATGAACCATTCTCATGTCAGTAGGATGCCTGAGTTTGGTCCCCAGCCCCCTTTAACTGTAAGCTAACCCGCAGCTACAGGTTGCGTTGCGCCCACGGTGGCGTTTCCCAGCACGTAGCATGTGTCAGAACACAGCTCAGCTCCGAGTGTGCATGTGGGCGCCTAGGACAGCAGCAGCCCCAGCTCCACCTCTCGTGTAAGCCCAGGCTGGTACTCACCCATCCTTCCCACATCGCCATGTTCCCTCAGGCATCAAATGAGATTTAGGCTCCAGCAAAGGTGTGTCTCTCTCTGGCTACTTCCCTGCCCTTCATCACTGCCCACTGAGTGCTCGGTTTAGCAACTCTCCCCTAAAGAGCAGCAGGGCTGAAGTGATTGCTGTCGATCCGCACGTGCAAAATCACCTCTGGCTGCAGCAATTCACCCAGCTCGTCAACAAGCCATAGGAGACATGGGGGCTGCTCCAGTGCGGCAGGTCCCAGGTCAGCTGCAATTGTCCCCAGGGCTGGACCTGCACTGCTCTTGCAGCCGGGAGTGCTGGTGGGTTTGGGCTGGGCGTAACTAACCCCCTGTCCCTCCAGGTGGTGATGGAGAACATGCGGAGGAAATGCAAGTGTCACGGCACATCCGGAAGCTGCCAGCTGAAGACGTGTTGGCAGGTGACACCTGAGTTCCGGCTGGTGGGTTCCCTGCTCAAGGCCCGCTTCTCCGGCGCCACGCTGATCCGGCCCCACAACAGGAATGGGGGGCAGCTGGAGCCCATCCAGTTACGGCACCGGCGCCGGGCTGGCATCGGCGACCTTGTCTACTTTGAGAAGTCACCTGACTTTTGCGAGCGGGAGCCAGCCCTGGACTCCATGGGCACCCAGGGCCGCCTGTGCAACAAGAGCAGCCCCGGCATGGACAACTGCGAGAGCCTGTGCTGCGGGCGCGGCCACAACATCCTGCGGCAGACGCGCAGCGAACGCTGCCACTGCAAATTCCACTGGTGCTGCTTCGTGGCCTGCGAGCAGTGCCGCCTCACCGAGTGGGTGAGTGTGTGCAAGTGATGCAGGGCGGCGGGCCAGAGTGCAGCATGGGGACACTGCTGCGGCCCTTTGCTCTGGGCCCGCCTGCCCCAGAGTGGCTGGCAAGAAGTCAGCCTGGCCTCACGTAATTCACCTTGCACCTTCCACCCTTCCGCTTCCCCACACACAAGCCCCAGATCCCACTGCAGGGAGTGCTAGGCCACATTGCACTGATGGCGGCACAGGCCAGCGCCACTCAGGAAAGGGGAGAGACCCCATGCCAGGACACACGCGGGAGCAGAGACATGCTGGGGCCATTCCTGAGCTGAATACGGTTTCTTCTGTTCACTGGCTGCATCTGCCGCAACCTATAAAGCACGGACAAGATTCTGGCCCCAAGCAGCACCAGGGAAAGATCCATCTGTCACTGCCCAATGTGGACGCAATGCAGAGAGCCCTAGGGAGCAGGGGGAGACAGGAGTCCTTCAGGAGAATGATAGTCTAAATCTCCTGTCAGTTTCCTGGCCCACAATCCTCCCCCCTTGTTGTTCGGAAGATCCTCGGCCTGGGACCCCTCAATACTCACTGAACTGCACTGAAAAGGGATTTTCACATGTTAAAAAATGTAAACCAGATTTTTAAGGACAGTAAAACCCTGGGTTCCTAACGGTGGGGGTTCCTCAGTGCCCCATGGCAGTGCCATGGGTGCCTGCAGCAGGCCCCCCCCCCCACATAGTGGTACCGCATGTGCTCGGAGCAATTGGTGTTTGGTAAGTTATTTTATTATTGTGAATAAAAGTGGGTTGGAGATGACGGGGTGCAGTGTTTCAGAGCATGGGGGGGGGTCCGGAAACCATTCAAGGATTTTAATGGAAGGATGGCCCCCATCCTGCTCAGGGGAGGCTCCGTTGGTTATGTTAGGTGGTGCTTACAGAACCAGAGAACCCTAGAAGATGAGGGTTGGGAGAGACCTCAAGAGCTATCTAGCCCATCCCCAGCTCACAGCACAACCAACTTGAGCTAAACCATCCCAGCCAGGCCTTAAAAACCTCCAAGGATGGAGGTTCCAGAATCATCCTAGGTAACCCAACCAGGGCTTCACCACCCGCCTAAGGAATTCTTTTTCTAATGTCCTACCTAGACCTTTCCCACTGCAATGTACCACCATTACTGCCCATTCTGTCCTCTGCTACCACTAGAACAGCCCAGCTTTATCCTCCATGGAGCCCCCTTCAGGGGTTAAAGGCTGCTACCAAATCCCCCCTCACTCTTCTCTTCTACAGACTTACCAAGCCCAGTTCCCTCAGCCTCTCCTCAAAAGTCGTGCTCCAGCCCCCTCCTCATTTTCATTGCCCTCCACTGTGCTCCTTCCAATCTGTCTGTATCCCTCCTGTAGTGGGGGCCCAAAACTGGACACACTACTACAAATGTGGCCTCTCCGGTGCCGAACAAAGGGGAAGTCACTTCCCTTCGTCTGCTGGCCATGATCCTACCCATGCTGCCCCATATGGAGTTAGCCTTCCTAGCCCAGTGCTGCCTCAGATTCAGCTTTCTGTAACCCTGGGCAAAGTCCTTGTCTGCCAACCAGCTGCCCAGCCAGTCCATCCCCATTTGTAGCAGGTCATGGGATTCTTCCTCCCTAGGTGCAGGACTCTGTGCTTGTTCTTTTTGAACCTCATCACAGGTTTTTGTTTTAATTTTTTTATTCTTTTTGGCCCAAACTTCCCATTTGTCTAGTTCTCTCTGTGTCCTATCCCTGCCCTCCAGAGTATCTAACACGCCCCCCAGCTAAGTGTCACCTGCAAACTCACTGAGGGCGCATCCACCCCACCCACCAGATTATTAATGAAGATGTTGAACAGAACTGGCCCCCGGACCGACCCCTGGGGCTCTCCACCTGTTACCAGCTGCTAACTAGACGGCAGGCCATCGATCACTGCCTGCTGAGCACAAAAGTCGAGTCATCTTTCCATCCGCCTGATAGTCCATTCATCCAACCCATACTTCTTTAACTTGCTGACAAGAATACTGTGCAAGTGTGATGGAGACCCCAGAAAAGCCTCTTGGATCCCCTCTGTCCACAGCCAGTCAGGACTCTGCTACGGTGGAGTCTCCTCCCGTCCAGCACCCGGGTCTCCACGCTCCATGCAGCCAGCTCCCAACTCCAGGGTCAGAGGATCTGAGCCTTGCTCTGTCTGGTCTCCCTTGGAGGGGGTTTCCTCCCTCCAGGAGGGTCCCAGCCATCCCAATCAGCAGCGACTCTCAGCCAGTGTGGCAATCAGAGGGTTTAGTAGCAAACCAGTTCATACAGCAGCAAGGACAGTTGGTATCAGCATCATCAGACCAACCAGAAGTGAAACCCCCAGGGGATTAGGGCTACACCCCAGGGCAGGGTCCTGTCTCTTGGACCCTCCATTTCCCTCCTTCCCGTTGGTCCTTTGTTCCCCTCCTCGCTCTGCCCACCTCTCCACCCCCTGGTCCAACCAGCTGAATCCAGTGTGACCAGCGGGGGGTCCCAGGTACAGGCTCCCCAAACACTACCCCCCCTGCCCTTTAGTGGCTCTACCTCATATCACCCACCTGTGTCCCATCACCCAAATAGAAAAGAAAGAGGGTCAACACCCGTGTCTTCCCTTATTAACCTAGCAGAGGGTTCCCACTTCTCCATAGCAAGACTGTATCCAAACCTTTGCTATGTCCACTGCTTCCCCCACATCACAGAGCCAAACATTTCATCATATATGCGCCTATCAGCTGCAGCAGGACAGCATGAGACCCCCCTGGAAATATGGGGGTCTCCTTTGACCACTTACCTTTACCATTGCAGTCCCACTGAGCACCCAGGCCCAGCCTTGATCCTCATGCCCTGGTGTCACCCCTCGAGAGCAGAGGGAGCTGTCTCTTTCAGGTCAATGTGAGGAGCTGGGAAGCTAGCTCCCAGGCTGTTCAGAAACAGACTCGGGACTCAACACAGCCACAGCTGTGACCTCCTCCCTGCCACCCGCCATGCTGTATGGCAATGGGGAGCCTGATCTAGAGTCCTTCTCTCTAGCCCAATGGGGCACAGATCCAGCCTAAGAGAGGTCTGGCACTGGGATCTTCACCGCCACAGTCTTTCCTCAGGAGAGGCAGGCAACCCTGGTGGCAGAGGGAGTTCTGTCCAGCCTTAGACTGGACAGACAGCAGGGACGAAGGAAAGGTACCTGGCCAGGGGGAGCTCTGGAGCATCCCCACCCCCTTCAAATTCACCTTCTCCATCCCAAATCACAGCCAGCTGCGATCTCTCCAGACTGCATCCCCCCCTCCTTGCCCTGGTGCACCACATTGCCTTTGGAGACTGGCTCTGAGCAGCTGCCCTCAGCTTTGAACTGGAGCAGGGCAGGGCCCTGCCCACTGGAGATTGTAGCCACGCCGGCCCAGTGCAACCCAGGCTGGGGGTGTCCGGCTCAGAGCAACAGGGACCTTGAGTGGCCAGGTCCAGCCCCTTGTGCCGAGGCTGGATAAGCCTCCAAAGATGGGGATTCTCCAGGTTCCCCCTTCCAGCAGCCCTGATGAGCCTGGCAGGGATGGCTGAGCCCTGGGCAGCCTGCTGGGGGTGGGGCAAGGGGTATTTCTTCATGAGTCCTGGGCAGGTACGAATCAGCCACACCCATGGAGAATGGCTCAGAATCCAGCCCTTGGCATCAGATGAAGCCACAGCCATTGCAAAATAAACTCAGCTCAGACATGGGCTGGCCAGCGGCTGGGACAAAGCATCAGGGCTGGGATAGAGGGAAACAGCCACTGACTTGGCCCCCTGGTAGCTCACAGCTTATATGGTGAGGTGTGATTTTACTGTGCTCGGGACCCCCTGGGTGCAGTGCTGAACACAGAACCAAAGACGGTGCCTGCCCCAAGGTCCTGCAGTTTCAGTAGAGCTCAGTGGTTTCTGGGGTTCCTGAGAAGCTCTGGCATGGATGGGTCACAGGCAAGAAATTAAAATGCACATCCTGTGACTCGTCTATGACTTTTACCGTAAATGTGAGTTAATCTTAGTTGCACCAAGTGGGAGTGGTGCTGAGGCCCTGCTGCTCTGGGGGGGCCCAGGGACTGACAGCTGACTCCTGTTCTCAGATACAGGCTGGGGTCACCCCGGCACTGCTGTTTCTGGGCTACTCTGAAGTCAGTCACACAAGCCCCTTGAGCTGCTCAACTCAGGGAGGTCTTGGAAAGCCACAGAATCCATGGCTTTTACATCCTTGATGCCAGACTCACAGCCTTTCCTACCTTCCCAGTGTTCAGCCCCCATCCCTTCTCCTCAGTCCCTGTGTCTCCAGGTGGGGAGGCCAGCCCTGCCCATCAATCATGCCTCAGCACTTTGTACTTGGCAGCTGTTTCTAAACGCCAAAGGACTGTTTTGCGGGAGCCTGTGATCTCACCAGGCTGCCCCAGACAGTAATTCACTCTCCCAAAGCTGCTCTGCTCTCACCAGCTCATTAACGCCCCAGCTACTAATCTGGGAGTATTTACACACTGCAATGGCCAGGTCACCTGTGGCCTGCAGCTCACCTGGCCTATGTGTGATGGGGTCTCAGGAGCAGACAGCGTTGCAGAGAGGCTAGTATAATGCCTAGACACCACACTGGCACAAATAAGGTTCTGAAATGGTAGAAGCCAATGGTCCTGCTCCAGGAAGCTTGGAGCATGGGTGAAATTTGCAAGGCACCCCCACTTTTAAAAGTTTGGGGAAACCCTCTGCTCAGCCTTCATGTGGCTCTAGTGTTAGCGACAGCCTCAAGCAATCAGATACTCCTGTGGCTTCTCCAGTTCCATGTGTTTCAGTCAGTCAGCACCCATGAAAATCAGAGCCTGCCCTGGGAGATTGTAAAGTGGGCAGCCATTCGTGGCTCCCTATGTGGCCATACACAGGCTGTGTCAATGGGTCTCCGGTGGCCACTGGGCGTTCTAGGCTACAGCCAGCGACTGTTCCTACTACAGCTTATTTACACTCTTTAATCTAGGTGCCGGATCACAATATGTGCCTGGCACTGAGAGGGAACTTCCGACTTGTGCGTCCCATTGCTTTCATCACTCAGCTCTCTAGCCTCACTCTGTGCCTGCTCCATTTCTACATGGGAGTAGGAGCTCTGCTCGTTCACAGAGAAACCCCGAGAAACCTCACTGATACCATACATTTCATCCTCAGGCCATCCATTGGTGTCCCAGTTTCACCAAGATTTCCCAATTTCACCACTAGGCTATCCACCAGTGCCCCACTTTTCACACATTCCCAGCCCGGCTGATGGGAGGGGGCTGTCACGGAGACCCCAGACAAGCCTCTTGGATCCCCTCTGTCCACAGCCAGTCAGGACTCTGCTACGGTGGAGTCTCCTCCCGTCCAGCACCCAGGTCTCCACGCTCCGCGCAGCCAGCCCCCAACTCCAGGCTCAGAGGGTCCGATCCTTGCTCGGTCTGGTCTCCCTGGGAGGGGATTTCCTCCCCCAGGAGGGTCCCAGCCGTCCCAACCAGCAGCAACTCTCAGCCAGTGTGGCAATCAGAGGGTTTATTAGCAAACCACTTCATACAGCAGCAAGGACAGTTGGTATCAGCATCATCAGACCAACCAGAAGTGAAACCCCCAGGGGATTAGGGCTACACCCCAGGGCAGGGTCCTGTCTCTTGGACCCTCCATTTCCCTCCTACCCTCCTTCCCCTTGGTCCTTTGTTCCCCTCCTCGCTCTGCCCACCTCTCCGCCCCCTGGTCCAACCAGCTGAATCCAGTGTGACCAGCGGGGGGGGGGGTCCCAGGTACAGGCTCCCTAAACACGACCCCCCTGCCCCTAGTGGCTCTACCTCATACCACCCACCTGTGTCCCATCACCCGAATAGAAAAGAAAGAGGGTCAACACCCGTGTCTTCCCTTATTAACCTAGCAGAGGGTTCCCACTTCTGCACAGGGGCATTGCCCCCATTTCATTTGGCAGAAAGATTTCACATCAGGGCAGGACCTTAAGAGATCTTTGGCTCTTCCCTAGAGAAGTGAGAAAAAGTTTGAGCCCTAAAGTGGTTCAGGTGGACAAAGCTAGCTGAGCCCTAATAGGGTTTGTCTGCTTCTCACCAGCACAGCATGCTGTGTCTGAGGACTGTTGGTAAGTACGTCCTTCCCCAGCACATCCGGGGCTTTTACTGCCAATGACAGGAAAATGGCAGCAGAAACACCATGCAGAATAACAGCCAGTTCTTAATAACTGCCAAAACAGGATGAAATTTTACCCCCAGGGAAATGCAGTGATTTCTACTGGGGCCCTAGAAGCCCTTGTACTTTACTGGGGTGAAACGGTTTTCTCTAAAGACCCAGTGCAAGAATTGTGGCACTCAGTGTTCAGAGTTTTAACAGAGAGCTTTCCAACCATCCTGGTAGCTTGAAAACCATGAGCTGGAAGGGAAGCACAGATGAACCAGCATTTTCTTAGTGGTTTTCAAAAAAATCAGGATTTTTAAGTCAATTCCATCATTTTCCAAGGCTGGACAACTCTACCACTCACCCTTCCCCCATACCTAAACAGGAAGGACTCTTCCCTACCTCGTAGGGTCCCAGCGCTCCTCCTGATTCTCAAAGGGTCCCACCCAGGTGGGGGGAGCTACGACTGCCGTGGGACTTTCCCCTGGGAGATCGCAAGGGAAGAATGTCTCCTGGGAGCAAAAGGGGAACCCTGAGTAACTACTGTAGTATTTATTCCCTCCTCTGATTTCGCCCGGGGTGTCACATCAAGCATGGAAACCCGACTTCCTCTCAGCTCCATTCTCTGGCCACATGAAGGAAAGCAAGCGGTGCCCAGAAGGGAACGGCATCAGCAGGTCGCCTTAGTGCAAGGGATGGGCTACGGTCAGCCATCACTATCAGCTGACCCTACCTGCCGTAAAGCCCTAAAGGTCAGGTTTGATTAAGATCAGCCGCTGCTGCTGAGTGAGTGACACTTTGGCTAGAAATCTCAGCCTCTGTCAGGTCCCATCATATCTTCCACATCTGCTGATTGCTCCCAGAGGGATTGCAGGGCACAGGGTGCTGTCTAGCCACTGATTGGACAGGGCGGGTAGAGAAGTGCCGGCTCTAACAGGTAGGACAGCAGCTGGACTGAGAGAACCCAGGAGTCCTGAGCCATGCCATCATCCCCACTCAGGGCTGGTGAAACTGCAATAAATGGGCACGGTGCTGGCCTTAAGAAGGGAGATGTCTCCTACATCAGGCCAACGCCTGAGGCCTATCGAATGACCCCCATGTGCGGCTTTTACTAGTGTGGGCTGGGTCTGCAAGGGGGGCAGATTTTATTAGACTCAGCAGCTGGTCCAGATTCCAATGAGATTGGCCAGCAACTTCCCTCGTGGCTGAACGGACCATGTTCCTGGGGGCAGTAGATGCCAGTATATTGGGACTGCCACAGGGCCTGGAGATGCTGCTCTGCAATACCCCTGCAGTGTTTGGCTGCTGACCTGGGCCAGGGAGCATTGCACCCCATAGAAGTGGGGTCAGGGAGGGTGGGAGCAATCACTGGCAGGGTGGCAACCCGACTGAGCAGGGTTTTAGTTATGTGAGGATGGGGATAAGTGACAGGGAGGGAGGGAGGGACTATGGCGAGAGGGGAAGCCGGCTGCACCCCATCCTGTGATCCTGACTGGAAAGGTAGCCAGCTACCTAAGGGCTCTAACCAGGGGGACTTCTTCCACAAGGTTCACCCCTTGCCCATGAGCACAGGCCGTCTCCCAGCCCCATGCTGCTGGCTGTAGCAGAGCAGAGCCAGCTCTGAGCCCAGGCAGACGCCGGCTGGCAGTGCTGGGCGGTGGGTTAGTGACTAGAGTGGTTCCCAACATTTTTTCTGCCATGGCACACCTTGCTACCTTTAATTAATTTGAGGCACAGCACCCTATAGCTTCTAAATGAACTCATAAATATTTGTGAGCCAATGAGGCAATCCAGAGCGCTTTGAGTAGTTTTTCAAAACATTTTGTGGCACACCTGCTCAGACCCGATGGCACACCTGTGTGCCATGGCACACTGGTTGGGAAACACTGGCCTAGACATCCACTCGGCAGCAGTGAAAATCAGTCCGGCTCTGGTGCCACTGGAGTGTTACAAGCCATGTCAGAGCCCCAGACAAAACTACAGTGGGTGGGATCTAGTCATTGTTCACACTCAGCCCTCTGCCTGTGCCTTGCAGCATCACCTGACTGAGGCCTGCAAAGTTATGACATGGAGGAATGTGTGCCCTGCTGCTCTGGCAGTTTGCTTTTCACCTGTAGCTTTGTGCCCCTTCCTGCCTGCATGTACCACTGTGAGCTGAGCCTACAGGGTGTCTATCCCCAAGGACTACCACCTAGCACCATGATGCTGCTCATCCACATCACAGGGCATCCCTGTGCAGCCTGCTGGCCAGGAAAATTTTACACCACACAGTCTGAGGCCAATTCATCAGGGCTGCCCTGCAAACACACCCATAGTGACAGGAGACAGCACAAAAGACAGTGACAGAGGCAGGCCAGTGAGGCTGTCCCCTCAAGAACATATATTACTAGATTTTAAAGTCAGAAGGGACCAATACGATCATTAACCACATGCACAGTGCACTGCAGGCCACAGAACCTCACCCACCCACCCTTGCAATAGACAGCACACCTATGACTGAGTCACTGAAGCGCCCAAATCATAGTTTAAAGACTTCAAGGTACAGTGAATCCGCTAGCAAGTGATCCATGCCTAGGGTTACCAGATGTCAGGCAAAATGAAGACATGGCCTCCTTTTTACCTTCACGTCCTCCATCCGGCAGGCATTTGAAAAATACATGATTTTGTCTGGCTTTTTACTGACAGGTGTTAAAGTATGCTGGAATGCCCCGGCACACCCTGTTTTTAGGCGGAAGCGTTCCAGGGTCCCCTAAAACCAGAAAAATATTACAACAATACTACATTTTCTCTACGTGTCCTCCAATGTCCTCCTTTTCTTACTTCCCTGTCCTCCTTCCCATGCTTTGGTATCTGGTAACCCTAGCCATGCCCCATGCTACAATGGAAGACAAAACTCCCTGGGGCCCTGCCTGTTTGACCTGGGGGAAAATCCCCCCACCCCCACCCCCACCCCAGATGTGGTGATCAGCTAATCTTTGAGCATGTGGGCAAGACTTGCCAGCCAGACACTCAAAAAAAAAAAATCTCTGCACCAACTCAAAGCCCCCCCAGTCCAGTAGTCCGTCACAGGCCATTGGCATGGCTGGGGCTGGGAGATGGCAGGGATGGGGAGCGGCTGGCCGGGGGGGGCCAGAGGGGAAAACTTAAGATGAGGTGGGTAGCATTAAATGGCAGGCTGTCCCTGGGATGGAGGAAGGAAGACCCCCCAGAAAAGCAGCTGAGGCTGGGGGCAGAAGAGTGTAACCTGGGCAGCAAGAGCCTCTAGTGAAGAAGGCAGCTGGAGAAATTCACCCCCCAGCAGCAGCTGGTAGGAAGGATGGTCCAGGGGAGTCAGCACAGCCCCGCAGAGGGTGATGGAGGGGACCCCATTTAGTAGCCCATAGGATGTGGCCCCCCCCAGGAAGCTGCAGCCTTGGCCAGGGAAGATGGTGGGGGCAGAAAACGGCCTCTACTGGAAGAGCCTGAGGGGCAGCACGGAGGCAGGAACTGGGGGATTCTCCCTCACCCCTCATACTCCTCCTGGAGCCCCCCTCTGCCTGCCAAGGAGCTGCAGTGGGGTGCAGTCAAAGGGGAGGTGAGCAGAGGGGGTGGCAGGAAAGGGGGAGCCAAGGGAAAGGGGCCAGGAGCGTGCGCTCCTCGAGCAGATCGATGGCCATGGGCGGAGCTCCATGCCCTGTAATCTAGGGGGAAGTTGTCGGCTCTTATGTGGTTGCCTGCAGCTGTGTGCGGTTGGCCCCAGCCCCACGGCTCCATGTGCAGGGACTTTCCAGCCCGGCGAGAGGGTGGGGGGATGACATAATGATAGCCTGTGAGGCTAAGTGCATGGCTCCCTGCCATCAAGGGCGTGCAAAGGGACTCTCGGCCGAAGTTTGTCACCCATGCTGGCCCCTGCACCAGCCAGCGGGCAGGAGCAATCTGTCCCGCAGTGAGAGCCGGGGCTGAGGGTGGCCGAGCTAATTACTCTCTGTACCCCACAGGCGGGAACAGGATTGGCTGGCGCAGAGCCCACGGCAGTTTGAGCAGTTATCCATCAGGCACAGCTCCACAGGCAGCCAAGATGGTAATAGGAGAGAGAATGGTAGGTCAGGCATGAGGGGCACCAGATAAGCCAGGCGTGGGGCTTTTGTCTGGATTACGTTTGCCAGCAGGCTGTCCCTTTGTCCATTTTCTGCCTGTCTGAAAGTCACAGCAGCAATAAAACTGGTTCCCTCTGAACTGGGAACGTTTGATGCCTGGATGGGTGCAGATCGATTACCCTGGGCAGGGACCCCCCCTTCACTTACCCTCATGGGGCCTCCCACGGCAGTCATCATGCCAGTGCTCAGTGGGCATTTGGCACATGTTAGCACACCGTTGCTCAAAAGGGAACATGGGTGTAGCTTTTGGGTGCTGCCAATAGGCCAGATAGAAGGCCTAGCTAGTCCATGCCCTCTCACGGGAAATCAGGGACCATCTGTTGGCCAGGAAACCAGCAGAACGCCACAGCTGCCTTCCTAAGTGGGGTTTAACCAAAGGACCAAGGCTCAAAGCATTGCGGAGTAATCAGGCTGGACTGGCTCACAACAGTGAGTGTCAGCCGCAGGGCTGACACCCCAAATGGACTGTGTCCTGTGATTAGGCTGGCCCATGCCAGTGAGAAATTAATTCCTGGATCCTTTCAGCAGTGCCCTCAGACTCGCCCAGTCGATCATGCACCCAGACTGACGGGATTTGGGAGAATGCAGCCTTCAACTGATATCCACAGCTTCACCCTGTCCCAAGGGACCTGTCTTCTCGGCAGTTACCGGGGCCCTGGCTCTTACACCAAAGACAAAACTCATGCTGTGACTAAAAGCTTCTCAGCCAAGGAAAGGCCTCCCTCCCTTATTGCACCCAAATGACTGTTTGCTTCACAATTAGCCCCCCCTTTTTTTAACTGATAAACTTCTTCATTAGCATCCCCAAGGCTTCCTGGATTCAGATTAGCCTGTGGGCCACAGAGGTATTTCCAGTGTAAATGCTTATTAGTACATTAGAGCAGGACAGCAGACAGATAAGAACAAAGCTTGGACCCTCCCGTTAGTTTTCTGATACTCTTCTACTCTCCCTCACCACTTAGGGCTATACTAAGACACAAGTGGCTTGGCCTGGGCTGCCAGACAGGCTTCCAGGGAGAAGCAGATGTTTGGGTCACGATTTCTGCGAGACTAGTGACTCAGGGGGTTTCCGTGCTCAGTGCACTGATTCTCAGGGACAGAGCTGAGCAGCGGCAGGAGGAACAGCTGGGAGCTGCAGGGAGGGGCTGCTAACTTCTGGGAGCTGCCTGGGGAGGGGCTCTGGGGTTTTGCACCCCAGGTATGGGTCATCTCTGCCTGCCGTGTGCACACCACATGGCTAAACTGAAGAAGGAAGGGGGCTTTGCTGCAAAACCACACCTCCATCCCTGGGATCAGTACCAGACTCCATTTCCCAGGCTGACCAGGGTGGGGTGTGCAATAGGGAGAGACACACCAGGAGGAAATTCAGAGCCCAGCAGATCCTCTCCTTGGCCATTTACTGTCTACCATGGCTGTGGCCTTTTCTCATCCCAGCCAGGCCCTGGGGCATTCTCCAGCTGGGTTGCAGCTGTGGGGAAGGGAGCCGCATGCAGTAGCATGAAGCATGCCAGGACCTGCCCAATCGGACCATTAATACACGTCCTGGTCCTGTGTGATTAGTGGCACCCGAGGCAAGTAGGAAGGGCCCCACAGCACCCGCCCCATCACGCCCAAGCACCGCTCGCTCTGGCAGGGAGGAGACGCCAAGAATTCTTCTCCCAACCTGCCCGTCCCTCCTCTACTGGTCTCGTTGACAGCTCTGGGTGCTCAGTTTTCCCTTGCCTGCCTTTCCCCACCACTGCTTCATGCAGCACAGCGGATCCTTCCCCTTGCCCCCAGGAATCCACCACGCCCGACTCAGCACTGATGTTGGGCCACTCCAGTTGGTCAAAGTGGGTGCAGCAGCAAAGGTGCACGCCCACTCTGATTTGCTGTTTGGTGATCACCTCCATTTACCATTTTGGCTGAAGCGTCCCATAGGTGGTACATCTGCACTGGGCTCCCTTTGCCTGTAGCTACCTGTCTGCCCCCTTGCAGAGTGGCCACAGGTGCCAGGGTCCCACAGGTTGTTGTCTCCCTCCTGGAGAAGTATTTTTTTGGAGTAGTTGTTTATTTACAACACCGACACCAGCGCTGACATGCAGACACACTCCTCTTTTAGGTATCTCAGTGCACACACTGATGCTTGGTTCCTAGGGTGCAACTGCCACAAGAAAAGGACCCAGTTTCTTCATCAAGTCAGGGAACAAACTCTCCTGCTATTTGCAACAGCACTCCCAAAACAAACGTGCATTACAAAACCCAACAACAGTGTCACATTGCTGCTAAGATCAAACAGCACTCACATACTAAAGAAGTCGTATAAGGCAGCCGTGCCACTTGGCGACTTTTGCTATTTTGGCTTTCTTCCCACTTTCTCCCTTTGTTAACAGAAGGAAAGTCGCTCAGATCTGATCACCTCATCTCATCTGCATGACCTGCAAAGGAAATCCAAACCAGTCCACGGAACGTGGTCATGGCATTATTTTGATTACAGCAGTGCTGGCTGGGGAGCAGGCAGCATAGTGTTTGACTCAGCCGTGAATGTTGCAGTCACAGATCTCAGCTTTCCTATTTCCAGACCCCCAACACCACTGTGACTAAGCCAAAGGACCTGTAGGCACTATTCCCTCTAAGCTGTGCTCATGCACACACACAGGTCATGAAAACCACACACACAACAAAATAAAGCGTGCACAAAAAGATTCAATAGTGCACACAAAGAAATTTTTTGCGCACACAGGCTACGAAAAATTAGAGGGAATGTTGCAGCATAAAATCAAAACTGAGCTCTGCTGAGGCCCTGAAACTGTCTCCAGTCTCATCCCAGAAGGGTCAGTTGCAATCATTGACTGGCCTCTCATGTGACGCCAGCCAGAGAATTGCATGCAGATTAGGATCTCCTTGCAAATCACAGCCCATCAGACACCACAGCAGCCCTAGGCCCTTCTGGGCAGCCCCCATCCTTGGAAAAAGCCTAGACCAGTCCCACACAGCAGATCATCAGCCCTGGGCATCATTACAATGTCTTCAGTAAACACCTGCTCACTTGCCACCTCTTCAGCAACGCAGTTGAGACCCAACAGGTTCCTGGCTGGGTGAGGTCACTGCGGCCGCTCCACCTGCATCAATGTGCCCAGTTACCTGTGGAGGAGTGTGCATGGATTGTTGTGAGGTATGTGATCCGGGAAAGGACTCATCAGGACAGAATTGAAGGATATAGACACACCAGGCTCTCCTGCTGACACCTCGCTACCAGTTTTCCATTAATGCGAAGAACACATCACTCAAGCTGAGAGATAACGGCAGCACCTCACGGGACACGGGAGGGAAAATAGGGCTAATTGGAAAAATGAGAGTCCTGTGGCACTGTAAAGACTAACAGATTTCTTCAGGCATAAGCTTTTGTGGGCTCCAACCCACTTCTTCAGATACATTGTGGGTTGGAGCCCACAACAGCTTGTGGCTGAAGAAGTCTGTTAGTCTTTAAGGTGCCACAGGCCTCTCGTTGTTTTTGCTATACACAGACTAACACAGCAACCCCTCTGAATTTTTCACTGCTAATTGGCATTAAGATCCTCAGTGATAAGCCACTGTCAGATGATCGCATAGCATACTTGGATCAGACTCAGCCTGCCTGTGAGACTGATCCCATTATCCCCAGTACAGATGGGAAACTGAGGCACAGGCGATAGCTAGGCAATCCAGAGGTCAAACAGCGAGTCCGTGGCAGGACCCTGAATGGTATTGCTGCTGCTGCTGCCTCCTTGATGGGTAGGCCAGGGGGTCCCAGTTCCCCAAGCAGATATACATCCCTCGAAGGGGCTGCTGGCCAGGAAACGCATCCCCCCTAGGCCTGGCTAGGCATACAGCTGCTTCTCAGGACAGTGAGGAAGTTTCCCTGGGCTGAGCCCAGGAACCCAGATTGACTTGATGAGTTGGGGCAGCAGTTGGTTCCTCACCCCCCTCCTTGCAGGCAGAACCAGTCCCTGCCCCACCAGGCCATGTAGCAGAGAGTCTGTGTCCTGGCCTCCTGCCTGGGCTGTGGATGAGTGGCAAGGATGCACTGGGCACCCTCCAAGGAGGACAGACCCTGCAATCAATCGCAGGGGAGCCAAGAGCTGAGTTTACCCCCTGCCATGGAAGGCTGCTCCTTGCAGAGATAAAGGTTTCCTTTCTCTCCACTGGCTCCTAGCTGCTGGAGAAGGACAGCGATGATGGGGGGATGCTCCCTCGGGGCCAAGTCCAGCTGCTGTATCCTGTCTCACCTCCCTCATCCCAAAACTAGCTCATCAAAAGCCCTGCACTTAGGATGGAAGAATCCCTGCACTGCTACATCATAGGGACTGACTGGCTGGGCAGCTGTGCTGCAGAAAAGGACCAGGAGTAACAGTGGACAAGAAGCTGGATATGAGTCAACACTGTGCCCTCATTGCCAAAACGGCTAATGACATATTGGGCTGCATCAGTAGGAGCATGGCCAGCAGATCCAGGGAAGTGATTATTTGGCACTGGAGAGGCCACATTTGTAGTGCTGGGTCGTTTCGGGCCCCCGACTACAGGGAGGATGTGGACTAACTGGAGAGAGTCCAGCAAAGGGCAAAGAAATGATTGAGGAATGGGGCACATAATTTATGAGGTGAGACTGGGGGAACAGGGCTTGTTTAGCCTGCAGAAGAGAAGAGTGAGGGGGGATTTGACAGCAGCCTTTACCTACATGAAGTGAGTTCCAGAGAGGATGGAGCTGGGCTGTTCTCTGGTGGCAGGGGACAGAACAAGGAGCAATGGACTCAAACTGCCGTGGGAAGGTCTAGGTTGGAGATTAGGAAAAGCTTTTTTCTAGGAGAATGGTGAAGCATTGGAATGGCTTATCTAGGAAGGTGGTGGACGCTCCGTCTTTAGAGATTTTGAAGGCCCAGCATGATAAAACTCTGGGTAGGATGGCTTAGCTGGGATTGGTCCTGCTCTGACCAGGGATTGAAGTAGGTGTCTCCTGAGAACCCTTCTAGGCCTCATCGTCTAGGATACTGTGACTGTCTGAAAGTCCTCCCCTATCCCCGGGCCTTCATCTTAACACAGCAGCCTCCCCTTACCCCAGGCCGTCACAGCCTCCAGCCATCCCATCCAACACTGTCGGTTCCAGCCCCTTCTGCCTCCGCTTCCCTGCCCCCAATGCAATTCCTTCGGCCCCTTTTTCTCCCCTTTGGCCCCCGAACCTGGTCCTCTGAACTCCCCTCCCCAAACATCTCTTCTCTGTCCTGCCCTCTGCACAGTTCCTTGGGGCAGAGATTGTCTTCTCAGTTTGTATTTGCACAGCACCCAGTGCTTTCAGCTGGTGACTCTGGGAGCCCCAGCAATACAAATGAAAATGATTGTTAAAAATCTGGTCCCTTCAGGGGTGATTTTCATCTCTGGAATCCCTTTCCAGGGACTGCAAGTCAGAAGTGAGCTGCTCCAGGTTTCAAATATGTAGCCATATCAGCCACACAAGTAGCACGTCCCCCTCAAGTGGCTGGTCTGTAAGAGGATAAGGATACCATTGCTACCAGCTAATGGAGTTACTCCTTTTCTTTGGGTCACAGATTGCCCATGCTCTGAATGCTGAAGGCCCCAGGATTCAAAACCAGCACCATCAGTCATCCAGCATTTTCATCAGTTGTAAGGTAAGAAGGGACCATTATAATCATCTAGTCTGAGCTGAGTCAGGACAAGCCACAGGGTTAATTTCTGTTTGAGTTAGAAAACATCCTTTCTTGGTATTAGGGTGTCAAGCGTCAGAGAAGCCAACGCCCTTGAGAAGCTGTGCCAATGATCAACAACCCTCATTTGGGGACAGTCACACGACTTTTAGAGTCTAAATTTGTCTTGCTTCACCTTCCAGCCACTGAATTGTATTAGTCTGCTAACAGGAAGAGCCCTCTGTTAACAAAACCTTTTGCTCCCTGCATAGGTACTTCCAAACTATCACCAAGTCACCCCTTCACCTTCTCTTGGGTAAGCTAAAAGGAGGGAGCATAACGGGGGCTTGTGTTTAACCAATTACCCACCACGCCCCCAGATCTTTTCCAGAGCCACTGCTTCCCATGACAGAGTTCCCGTTCTGTATGCCCGGCCTGCACTCGGTGTTCTTGTGCTGTTTATATACACACAGATCGTGTAGGTGTTTGCTAAAACAGAACTGACAGGCAATACGAGGCAGGAGCCTCCAGGGCTTAAAAGGCCATGAAATGCAGTTACAGCTGCCCAGTTCCTGCGGAGAGACTCTCAATGTGTGCATGTGTATCCTCCCATCTTACCAGGGGGCAGAGCCTTGCTCAAATCCCAGTCCCTGTGCAGGGCTTAAAGTGGGGTGGAACGTGACAGAATGCCATTCTGGGGTCCACTATTTTTAGGGGCTCAGCATTTCAGGACCCTAAAAATAGAAAATGGAGCTAGAATGCTGAGTTCTGGGCCCACCATTTAAAAATAGTGGGCCCCGGAACGCAGCATTCTGGTTCCTTTTTCTATTTTTAGGGGCCTGAATGCTGGGTTAGGGTTAGGGTTAGTCTGCACATGTGCAGACTGCACTTGGAGGCAGAAGCCTTCCAAGCGCACCCTGAAGGCTGCGTTGTGTCCCGGCCCAGTGCATGGCTGCCAGTTAATACTGGGGTGGCCCAGCTCATGTTGGGGGGGGTATTGGGGGCCCCTGAGCTTGTTGTGGGTATTGGGGGCTGGGGGTGGGTTTTTGGGACAGAGGTATGGATGTTGGGGGCAGTAGCTGGGGTGCATGAGGGGGGTCCTGACCAGTGTGAGGGGGGCTCATAAATTTAGGAGGATTCCAGGGCCCCCCCAATTATACTTTAACTCCTGGGGTTGGGGGACCAGCGGCCAGATAGGGGTTGAGGGCAGTTCATGGGGTGGGGGCGGGAGCTGGGCTGGGGGGAAGGCATTCAGGGGGCAGGAGCTGGGATGGGGGGCTGGCATTTGGGGGGCAGGAACTGGAGTGTGGGGTAGGCGGGTGGGGCTGGCATTTGGGGAGCAGGAGCTGGGGTGTCGGGGGGGGCCCAGATGTGCAGGATGGGGGCTCACTCACGCGGGAAGGGGGTCTAGCTGATTAGGAGGGTTCTGGGGCCCACCAAGTTATACTTTAATCCCTGTCCCCATGGTTATGGCACATTAGTACCCCAGAAATCTGGCTGGGTTTTGTGATGAAGCATAAAGGCAGGGCCTTTCCCATCAAGAGTTTTGACAGGGTCATTGCCATGGCCAACCCATTGAGGCAGCAGGTTTTTCCTCCGCATTGCTGGTGAGAGATTCATGGCATCCTGTAGGTGGCTGTAATTTCAGGGCTCAAAGGAGTCAGGGTGAGGGCAGGGCTGTAGCCAGAAGTAATTTTTTGGCAAAGCCTGTGGTTAATGTGGGTGGGCTGGCAGAAGAATAAGCGCTTCCCAAATTCCAGTCATGGGACTGGAAGCAGGATGTTTGGGAATTGACCAGCCGAGAAACTGAGCTGCCCAATGCTCCATTTACCAAGCGCTTGCCTTAAACGGAGCACCAGCAGCGGCACTTCCACAACCACGTGGGTCTGCTTTCAGAGTGGGTGAGCCATGGCCCACTCAGGCCCACCCATAGCTACACCACTGGATGAGGGGTGCTGAAAGCTCTCCTCTGCCCTTCCTCTCCCTCACAGTACTGCTTCCCATGAGCCTGGCGGATGGAAAACTTGAACAGCATGGCTCAGAGGAGCCATGAGCTGGCTGGCCTGTCTGTTTCCTCCTTGGCATTTCTGGGTTGTGTCGTGTTCATATTCTGGCAGCATCCAAAGACCCAGATCTGGATCAAGACCCCACTGTTCCAGGTGCTGTACCAAGGCGGCAGACATGGCTCCTGCCTGGAACAGCTCCTCACTGTTAGCTCTGTCCTTGGCGCAGGAGGGTCGCAGGATCCCATGTTGGATATGCTGTCTCACCTGCTTGTTCAGGGCATTCCAGTTTCCGCAGCCATTAGACAGCTTGCGGGTTTCTCTTGCCCGGATCTCAGGAATGGAGTGGGGCTGGTGAGGGAACTGGTGATGGAGATGCTCAGACACCATGGTGATGGTCACCCTTATAGAAACTCTGGTGAAAAGGCACTGATCATGGGGAGTTGGAGCCCGAGGGGCAAGGTGACACCCTCTGTGCTGAGTTCTCCCAAAGAACCAGAGCTCTGGTCCCACCACTGTAATATCAGGTCTGGATGGAGATAGCCCAGCTTCTCCTGTAGCCATGTGGGTTCTCCATCCCCAGATCTGTGGGGTCAGAGACTGCTCTCAGCTATGCTGGTGTAAATCTGGAGTAACTTCAGTAAAGTGGATGGGATGCTCTGGATTTACACCACTTCAACCAAAAGCAGAAGTGTCCCTTGCATGAAGGAGCATCATTTGTTGCTCATGCTCATGACACTCTGGGGTAAGGAGGAGGGTGGCTGCAGTGGAATCACTCCTGATTTACACTGAAGGAAGGGTCGGATTTGACTGTCCTTCCGCTCCACCAAGAATGAATTTGTTTGTTATTGGCCCCCAGGTCCACTCCCTTTTCCTAAACTAAGGAGATCACCTGACAGCAGGTCTCTGGAGGAGCCGGTCACCTATCGCCACAAACCACAGCGCCATTGACTGGCTGGCACTCCATGCCCGCTTAGAGGTGGGTTTCTTGTCCTCCATAGATTTCCTGGAATCCAGTCAGGTTTTATGTGCCCTGTACTAATCCAAGATACAACTCTGCAGGTCTCATGTGCTGGTGGTAGGATCAACAGCAAAGCTTGAGTCAGCCCCTGTCCTGCGTCCTGTTTGGCTGCGAGATGGCAGCAGTTGCTAAGACACTGGGTTTTCTGCCTATCTTCACTATTGTCTGTTTTGGTTCTGGTGGGAAAGCTTTTTGAAGGAAAGGAGGTGTTTGCTGCACACCCAGGAGGTGTTCCTGTTCTGGAATAGCTTGTTCTCCTCTGGAAGTTGGCTCCCTCTCTGAATCCCGTGGACTCAGAATGCTTTTATCTTCCGCTGCCTTGGCCCAGAGAGGCACAGCTGTCTACATGCATGCTGAATTCCTAGCTGCCTAGGTTGTCGGGCCAGCAGGACCGTTGTGATTACCTAGTCTGACTCCTGAGTGCCTACTGGCCCCAGAAGATTCTGAGGGCAGCTCTTTAGAAAAATAACCAATCTTAGTCCTAAAAACAGCCTGTGATGGAGAATCCACCACATCCCTTGGTAGTTCCCACGCTGAATTTGTACAGCTTCCCCTTCCAGTCATGGGATGACGAGGTGGCTTCTGATAGAGCTGGGTCCCAGCCTGTTTCCAGCTTTGCAGATGGAGCCAGGGGCATCGCTAGTGCCTGGCACAGGGGACATGTGCCCCAGGTCCTGGTGCCAGTGCCCCAGATGACTGGCGCTCTCCATCAGTGTTCCCTCTAACTTTTCACAGACTGTGTGCGCAAAAAATTTCTTGCGTGCAAATTTTTTGAATTAGTGTCCAAATTGGTGCGCACTCCAGTGAGTGTGGTCAGACTTGTGAGTGCAACGCAATGTATGATGCAAATAATGTCTACATTTTATTTTGATATGGTGATGGAAATGATCTGATAAATTACAAAACCTTATTGGAAACATGCTACTTGAAATCACCTTCTTAAAGTAGCATAAAAATATTAGCACTGTTGAATTTTTTGTGCGCACTTGATTTTGTTGTGTGCACAGGCTTCACAACCTGTGTGCACGCACACACGTGCACAGCTTAGAGGGAACATAGGGTGTTACCCACACAATAGGGCACCCCACCTTTACCCAAATCCATAGGGCTCCAAGCAAAAGGCACCTAACCTTCCCCAGTCACACTTTAGAGGGCAAGGTCACCCTTTCCCAGGCCATGGGGTGCCAGGTGTAATCTGAAGTACCTACCCTTTCCAACTGTAGGTCTCCAGGTGTAATTCTCTGCAGGTTTGCAGATCTTTTACCAGTGAAGAAGCCTTCAATTACCCAGCCAGAACACACAAGCTAAGCATACAATGCTCACCACTCCCAGTAAGGCAGACAAACTTCTCCTGGGGGCCAGTCAAGATTAGATCACCTGGGGACTCCAGTTTCTGTAAATACTGTTGATGTCTGGCAGCCCTGATCTGTGGCTGTGTCCTGGAGTCAGGTCCCAAAGAACTTACCTTTGGACCCCAATTTATACAGTTAAAACTTGGGTCCTGCTTAGCTGAACCTGAACCAATCATTTTAGACTAAAATACAACAGAACACCAATTTTAGTCCATTACGAAACAGTCTTTTACCCACTCATAACCCACCATCTTAACTGATTTAATGAATGCACTTAGGTATGTTTGTAATGGACAGAAACTATCAAAGACCCAGACAGACATCATTTAGATAAACAATAGAGACTTGGGGGCCATTAGGCCAAAACAAGAAAAAGAATAGATTTTACCACCACTGATGTTGATAAGTGAGGCCTTTCCAGACAGAAAGCCAACAAGCAAAGTTTTCTTTGAGCATCTAAAGTTGTTCTTCGAACGCTGCTCACATCCATTCTCATGTAGGTGTCTACATGCTACAGTGCACAGATGCTTGGAAGCTTTTTGCCCTAGCCTGTCCCCATAGTGTCAGTGGCCAAAGTCCCCTTTGACCTGTGTGCTTGCACGGTATATAGGTGGCCCTGACCCTACCCCTCCTTCAATTCCTTCTTTCTGCCCATCGTGAGACGGTCCTGGAACTGCCCACTCTTGCAGGTTTGCAAGCACCTGTCCATTACTTTATCCTCTACTACTTGTCTTCATTTCCTCCAACGCTGAAATCCCTTTTCATATCTATACTGCCTCCCAGTTTGGACTGCACTGGAGAAGCTGCCTTTCCCTCGCATCCTGGAGGCAACACGTGGCAAGGCATAGACTCGGACATGCCTGGCTTCAAGCTCTGCGACCCCCATGAGACATGCTTGAAATGCCTTGGGGAGGCCCACTGGACCAACAAGTGTCAAATTTGCCAGTCATTCAAGTCGAGAATGCAGAAGGAGCAAAAAAATCGCTAGCACTCCATGGCCCTGGAAGATGCCCTGCTCCCGACTTCAGTGCTGAACACCACACTGCTGGCACAGTCAACTCCGGCACAGCCCGCGCATTCTGCACCGGCTCCACCTCAGCACCAGTCCCCATTCGGGAAGCTGAAGAAACGTTGTACAGAGTCAGAGTCTGCACCGAGGGCACGCCCAGAAAAGGACAAACCCCAGCACCAACACAGGTCGGGATCCCTGGCGCAGACACGAGAGGACCCCAAACCTCAGCACAGAGACTGCAAGTGTTACTGGCTCCGTCCAAGCCCAACGGCTTTGAGGTGGCCAGGGCACTCCTGCAGCTGCTGATCCCGACTGATGGCATTGAGGGGAAAACCAGCATTGTCTTCTAGGGCCTGGCCCAGGCCTCAGGTCAAATCCAGCCCTTCGGACAGAAGGAACCTGTGGGGGACCAGGGCTAGCAGTGCAGAAGTTCATCCCAGAATCAGGCCTTGACACCCCGTTCCCTGTGACACCCCCCCACTGGGGAAGGCCACCACAGCCCTCCCTTGCCATGTGTGCCATCATCCCCATTAAATTGATCTGGGGACACTTGGCACAGCCGCTTATTCTGAAGGACATCCACCCCCTTGGGCTTGGGGTCCTAGATGGCAGGTGATGAGGCTTATCTGTGGTTCTCACTGGAGGTCTCATCCCAGGAACACTTGCCGGTGCCCTTGCAGAAATCGTGCTGCACCAGATCGAGATCCTGCTCCTCGGAAGACTCCGATGCTTGGCACTGACAGTGCTGTTCACCGACATCCCCCAGCATGCCTGGCAGGAAAGCGCAGGAGGAAGCCATCCCCTTCCCAGCACAGGGAGACACGAGCGTTGCCCTCCCCTGCACCGACACATCGCTCCCCATACGGGACCTCTGTGATACCAGCAAAGAAGAGGGGAACACTCCCTGCACACTGACTGGCACAGGACAACTGACCACTCTCTGGCATGGGGAAGAAAGCCATTCGCGGCACAGACCCCAGCACCGCAAACCTTCAAGAACTGGTCAGTGCAGTGGGCAGACTGAGAATCATGAGGCTCACCCCAAAGGGCCCCAACATCATCCAGGTCCTCAAGAGCTGCTACATCATGGGGGGGATGGGACCCAGAGGTCCCAGATCAGGCCTTGGACCCAGGGGAAGGTCCCTTGGCCTCAGGGAGAAATGACTCCTGGGTTATGTCCTCTTCCTCCGCTGATGAGGCAGCCTACCGAAGGTCCCTATTCTTTAGAGGAGACCCAAGGGCGCAGCAAGAATTGCTAAAGTGGATGGCAGCAAACCTCGACCTGCCAATTGAGGTAGTCAGAGCGGACTCTGAGCCCCCTCTTTAATGTGGGCAGTGCTGACCCCCCCATACACGAAGGGGTGCTAGAGATTGCCCACACCCAATGGCAGACACCATCATTGGTTGCCCCAGTCTCAAAAGGGACAGAAAGAAATATCATGTTCCTGTGGACAAATTCAGCTTCCTGTTCACTCACCCCATGACTGAATTCCTGGTGGTGGATGCAATGAACCAGCATGAGAGACAAAGACAACCCGCTGCCACCCCAAAAATAAAGATGCTAAAAACTGGATCTTTTCAGGAGAAAGATTTATTCCACTATAGCATTGCAACTATACATTGCCAATCAGCAAGCCCTCATGAGCAATAGTTTTTTAACTTATGGCAGTTGACTCAGAGGTTTTGAGACCTCATCCCTTCCAACCATGCGGTGGACTAGGATGCTTTAGTTGAGGAGGGACCGTTGGTGGCATGTGCAACACAGCTCTCCTTGTGGGATGCCACAGACTCGACCAGCAGGGGAGTTGTCTTGGTGATCACCACACATTGGGCCGCATGGCTACAGGGATTGGTATTATCCTCACAAATGTAACAGTCTGTTCAGGACCACCCGTTCAACGGCCCATCACTGTTCACCGAGCTGACCAATTCCAAGTTGCATGGCATGAAGGACTCCCAAGCAACACTCCATTCTCTAGAGATATACACTTCTCAGACTGCCAGGCGGTCCCTTCAGGTGCAGCAATCACAGCCCCAACACCAACAGCAACAGCAGCAGCAGCAGCAGCAGGGTCCACTTCACCAACCCTTCCAGTCATGCCACCGCCCCATGGAAGCAGGGACAGGGACAGAATTAGAGGTGGAAGGGGAGCAAGGGCACAGGGCTCCACCCAGTCCACTCACCAGGGCAATAACATGTGCCCGGCATCCCAGAGGCAGAGGTTTTGACCTCTCACCAAAGGGCCGCCACTAACGCCAAAACCAGCCATCTTTGCCATTTCAAAAGAGATTGGCCCCCTCCAACAACAATGATCCGAGATAACTTCGGACTGATGGCTACTGGATACAGTGTTGAACAGTTATGCCATCCAGTTGAGGGCCAGGCCTCCCAAAAGAAAACTGTCCTCTCACTACCGAATTGAGAGTCACTCCCATGAGGATTTCTTGGAGCTGGAATGCCACGAGGTCCTAGAGCTAGGAGCAATAGAGAGAGTACCCACAAGGGAAAGAGGGAGGGGTTTTCTCTTTGAGGTACTTTTTGGTCCTGAAGGCAAACGGGGGCCTGAGACCCATATTGGACCTAAGAGCCTTGAACAGGTTAATATGGAAAATAAAATTCAAATGGTTTTCCTGTCTCAGATTATTCCCTCCTTAGATTCAGGGGACTGGTTCATGGCCCTCAACTTAGAAGATGCCTATTTTTGCATTTGGATAAGGTGAAAGCAGAGGAAGTTCCTCTGCTTCACTGTGAAGGGACAGCACTTCCAATTCGCTGCCCTTCCTTTCAGGCTCTCACTGGCCCCAAGGGTTTTCACAAAATGCATAGTGGCCCTAGCGGCCCACTTGAGGAAGCAAGGGGTCAGGATATTTCCATACTTGGATGATTGGCTAATAAGGAGCAGGTCCAAGGACCAGGTCCAATGCAGCGTCCAATCTGTCCTAAGACTGTACGACAAACTAGGCCTTCTCATAAACCTAGAAGTCAAAGCTCACTCCAACACAGAGAATAGAGTCCAGGGGGCACACCTAGACTTGTGAGGGCAACAGCCTCACTACCCCTACCCAGGTTTCAGTCCATGTCTACCATCATTTCAGAACTGCAACACGCCCCCACCATGACAGTGAGTTGATGCCTCCAGCTGCTCGGCCACATGACCGCCTCCACTTACGTGACAAGGATGGCACGCCTCCATATGAGACCACTACAGTCTTGGCTGGCATCAGTCTTTCACCCCCAATGCCACCCACTGAATCAGGTGGTCACCATACCAAGGGAGGTCCTGAACCCTCCAACAATATGGCGGGACCCAGACTTTGCATGCAGGGGGTTCCCTTTGAGGCCCAGAACCTCTCACTTACCTTGATCACAGACACATTGGACCCAGGCTGGGAAGCACACATAATGGGAGGAATTTCCACCCAGGGAAGTTGGTTGCAGGCAGATGGCCCCCTCTACATAAATGTGAAGGAGCTGAGAGCAATATGCCTGGCCTGCCGGATCTTCTTGGACATAATAAAAGGGAAAACAGCATAGGTCCTAATGGACAACATGGCAGCTATGTTTTACCTCAACTGCTAGGGGTAGGCCCACTCACCTGCGCTATGAGCAGAAACTTCTGGCTATGGGAGTTAGATCTCAAACACAATTTCCGCCTTATAGCTGCCCACCTGAGGGGTGTGGGGGGGTTGAGCAATCACCAAACAGAGAAACTCAGCAGACAATTCCTGCCCCAACATGAGTGGTCCCTATACCCTGAGGAGACAAGTCAACTCTTTGGGAGGTGGGACTCCCCCCACATAGACCTCTTTGCAGCATGAGAAAACTGCAAATGCAATCTCTTTTGTTCACTGAGGCTACAGGGAGAGGAGCCGTCTGTCAGATGCCCTTGTGATAAACTGGGAAGGCCCACTACTCTATGGCTGTGTTCACACAGCCCTCTTATTTTGAAACAACAGGGGTTGTTTCGAAATAAGATTTAGGCTGTTCACACGACGCACGGTTGTTTTGAAACAACGGAAGCCGTTGTTTCGAAACAACCACGTTGTTTCGAAACAAGTTAAACCTAGTCCGTGGTCGAAACAACGTTGTTTCGCCACGGTTGTTTTGAAACAAGGCCGTGGGAACGTGTTGTTTCGGAACAAGATGTTCCGAAACAACAGTTCACGGCGTGCCCCCTCAGCACCCTGGCCAGGGGACACCCCTCAGCACCCTGGCTAGGGTGCTGAGGGGTGTCCCCTGGCCAGCGCCTGCACAGGGGGGCTGCAGGCACTGGCGGGGTTTAGCGCTGCCCGGCGCTGCTCCCCACGGGCTTAAAGCCCGGGCTGCACCCCCAACACCCCCGGCGGGTCAGGGGCGCGGAGCCCAGCCGGCAGCCCAGGCTGCTCCCCCGACCCCACCAGCGTTTTGTTAATTTGAAATAAGTTGTTTCGAAATAAGGGTTATTTCGATCTACGGTTGTTGCGAAACAACCATATCGAAATAACTGGCTGTGTGAGAACACAGCCTATGCCTTTCCCCTCACCCCATAATCCACAGGATGCTGTTAAAGATCAAGAGGGACAAGGCAGATGTGATTCTAATTGCCGCAGCTTGGCCATGTCAGCCCTGGTGCAGCACCCTCCTCATCCTCTCAGTGGCCTGGCCCATAACTCTCCTTCTTAGAGCAGACCTACTCACACAGGACTCCGGGCGCCGGAAACATCCAGACCTGAAATCACTAAACTCAGCAGCCTGGAGGCTGCATGGCTGAGTCCTGACAAGCAGATAGGCACCAATAAGGGCCAACAGATTGTGATTGAGAGTAGAAAACCCTCCACAAGACGCTCCTATGGGGCAAAGTGGAGGTGGTTCTCCGTCTGGGCTGCCAAAAGGGGGGCATCCCCAAAGTCCACTCCGATCCATGCCATACTTGATTACCTCCTAGAATTGAAGGAGAGGGGACTGAAGCTTCTCTCCCTCAGGGTACACCTGGCATTTATCTTAGTTTTCCGTAACTCCTTTGATGGGGTGATCCCTTTTTCTCACCCCATAACAACAGGGTTCTTCAGAGGATTAGAGAGATTCTACCCCCCAGGTCAGACACCCGGTTCCTCAATAGGACTTAAACCTGGTCCTAGAGAGGCTCACAAAACCTCTCTACAAGCCCCTAGACTCATGCACTCTACTGGTGCTATCATGGAAGGTCACATTTCTGGTGGCCATCACATTGGCAAAGCGGTTGTCTGAATTAAGGGCCCTCGCCTCTGATCCCCCATATATGGTGTTCCATCCCGACAAAGAGCAACTCCGCCCTCACCTGGCCTTCCTACTCAAGGTGGTGTCACCTGTCACCTGTCTGCATAAATCAGGATATCTGTTTCCCAGTGTTTTTCCCAGACCCACAGGTCATGGAAAACCAGAGAAGATGGCACACCCTCGACATCAGAAAGGCACTTGCCACATACATCAAACAAACTAGACCCTTCCGCAAAATGACCCAGCTTTTTGTAGAGGTCACAGAGCACGTGAAGGGCCAAGGAGTAACATCCCAATGCATCTCATCATGGATAACGCACTGCATTAAAGACTGATACCACAGAACTAACAGTCCCCTCCAGGGAAAATCAAGGCCCATTCGACTAGAGTGCAAGCATGCTCCATGGCTTTCCTCTCACAGGTCCCAGTTCAGGAGATATGCAGAGCAGTGACCTGGTCCTCTGCATACTTTCGCATCCCATTATGCAATTGTCCAGCAAGCAAGAGATGATGCCACCCTGGGCAAAGCTGCTCTACAAGCAGGAAAACCTTAACTCCACCCACCATCCTGAACATAGCTTGGGAATGGACATGAGCAGTGCTTGAAGAACAGAAGTTTACTTACCTGTAAGCAGCCTTTGAGATGGGCTGCTCACATACATTCCACACCCTCCCTCCATCTTCACTTTTTGAAGTTAGCGGAAAGAAGGGACTGAAGGGGAAGCAGGGAGAGGGCCACCTATATACCATGCAGGTGCACAGGTGAGAGGAGGTGTTGGTCAGTGATTCTACAGGGACAGGCTAGGGCAAAAAGTTTCTGGGAAAGTATGCGCTGCAACACATAGACACCTGCATGGGAATGTATGTGAACAGCTCATCTCGAAGAAGGACGCTTATGGTAAGTAACCTTCCAATTTGTTTATCTGGCAGTGGGAGGTACCTTTAGGATATCCTCACCTTCTTATCGGCCTGGTATTACGTTGTTCTGAAGCAGTTTCAGTGAAGATGTGACTACAGGCTTTGAGCTCATGGCTGCTGTCTCTCAAATGGCTGTTACTGCTTAGCCTAAGAACAAGACAGGAGCTAAGCAGAGCCAAAAAAAACCCAAGGCCTCAGACCTCGCAGAGGCTGTGATACTCTGTGCACAGTGGACCCTCCCCTCGACACCCAACCTAATGATCCAGCATTGGGGAAACTTGTTGTTGGAGTGGGCTGGAAATTCTCCAGCAGGGCATTTGTCCAGAGAACACCGATTCAACCACAGCTAAGTGCTCAGGGAGCTATTTCAACTGTGACAACCAGAGTGGTGCCAAATCTCTGCCTAATTTCCTGCCAGCCTGCTCCCAAGTTCCTAGGCTCCTCCATGACTCATCCGGGCTGCCATGGTGCAGCAGGGCTCCTGAGATGTTCAGAAGCTTCCCAGGTAGCTGGGAGTCTGGAAGCCATGGTGCTCGAAACCAAGCATCAAAGCCCTCCAGGGTGAGGGCGTTTGCCACCCATCTCTGAAACACAGGGTGGCCAGACCAGGACATTTGGTCTAGTGAGTGGAGTACTAACCTAGGAAGCAGATGACCTGATTTCAATCCCTGGATCTGCTGTACAAGTCAACTACTCTACTTTAACTCCCCATCCCCTGAGTGGGGTGAGATGATCACAGCTATTAGAGACCCTAAGGCACTTTGTTACTGCAGAAATCTGAGTTGGATAAACATGGGGCTAGGTCTTTTGTGAAAGAAGGGGTAAAATTTCCTAACAACGCAAATCCTGCTTTGCTTCAGTGATGCCACTGCCTTGTCAGGCCCTGTATGACAGTGGTCTGGGATCAAATGCTGGAAGGTTCCCCCTGCAGCAATGCCAGGTAGCCAGGAGGAGTGTGCACTGGCCATTGCACCACCCATGGGCGAAAGCTTTTGTTGACAGAGGGGGAAAAAGTAGAGTTAAAATCTTTTAGGAGAGGTTTTGTTTTATGGGAGCCATGCCTTCTGTCCATCTATAAAATGTCAGTCCCCTAGGGTATGTCTTCACTGCAGTGTAAGCCCAGAGTTCGAAGTCAGACCTAGCCCCACTTCTGCATATACTAATCATGTCAACCCAGGGACCCAAGAGCCCACAGAGGTGGAGGGTCTGTGCGTGAATCAAGCTGGGACCCAGACTTCAAGTCCTATTGCTCTGCAGTGTAGACACAGCCCCCCTGGATTCATGCTCTGGGAAGCTGCCAAAAGTATTCCATGGGCCAACTTCCTTTGTGTGCTGGCCCAGAGGTTCTCAACCTTTTCTGGGTCGTGATGCACTTGGCGGTGGGATGTGACCCACAGGATACCAGCTCACCTTCCCCAGAATGAATCCAGTTATCTCTCCATGACATACTTATTGCTGTGTGGTGACACAGTAATGTGTCCCAGCACAGTGGTTGAGAATCACTGCACGAGTCCATAAAGTTTGGTGGGCAGGATGTTTTCCATCACTGCACCGTGAACAAACAGCTGGAGCGATCATGTTTCGGGAAGGTGCAAGGATGTCTGGAGTGGTTGGACTTGGGCCCATGTAATGCCGTGTAGATGCTGGAGCCCCTGGCTGGGCTTCAACAATTCCCAACCTGGGGGTTATAAAAAAGTGTTGACTCTCAAGTCCTAAGCTAACAAGCTCTGTGTCTGCTAACACCAGTCCTGCTAACTCCACGCTTGGTGTAGACAGAGCCATAAATACAACCAAGTATGCCTCCAAGTAGGAGCTGGAAAATGATGGCCAACAGCAAACATCACAATGTTATTTAGAACGGCTTTCCCAGCCTGGACACTGGTGTGCCATCAGGGCCTCATGGCATGTCCATTGGTGGAGTTTGGACTGCTTGGAAATCAAGAGCTGGGATGTTAACTCCTGTCCTCTTGGACAAAGGCCAGCATGGGAGTGGTTAACTAGTCCAGTTAGCTCAATGGAGAGAATGAGGGCCAGGAGCAGAGAGAACGGTTGGGCCAACACTACACAGCCAAAGAGCTGGGCCCAGAAAAGGACTGGAGGGCAGTCAATCCATGGGATGAGGGAGAATGTTGGGTACAAGGAGGAAACCCGGGGAGAGGAAGCCCTGCAAGCCAGATGTGAAGTGAAGTGTCTGGCAAAGATTTAGGGATGGGGGGGAAGTAGCTGGGGAGCAGAGCACCGCCCATGGCAAACCTAGAGCCAGGCAAGAGAGGATAGAGAGCTTGGATACTAAGGTGCCTGGACAAACACCAGTGGGGACAGGGACTGAAGGTCTGGATTGCTGGTTCCCTGGGCTGGAGCCTGGTGTAGCAGGTGGGACTAGGTTCACCTGCCAGGTGCCGGTTTTGTGGCACTCCCAAGCCAGAGACAGATTGATAAGTTCTGCCTCCACCACTTCCCCACAGTCTGAGTTTGAGAAGGAAACCTATCTTAATACAGCATGGGGTTGCTTTGTGCCAATACTCGCATGTCACATTGCATCCCAGAAGTGGTTCCATTTTAGACCTAGATGATGTGAACTGGCACTTGGATATCAGAGCAAGGGGGTGTCAGGTTAATAGGTACATAGATGGGTATGGGACAGGTACGTAGATGTGTACAGGTACGTACCTGTGGATAATGTGTACCTAGATGGGCATGGATACATATCTGAGGATAAGGGGTGCATAGATTGGTACTAGTATGTACCCATGGATAATGGGTATATCGAAGGGTACTGGTATGTACCAATGGATAACAGGCATGTAGACGGGTATGGATACGTACCTTTGGATTAGGGGTGCGTAGATCAGTACTCGTATGTACCCATGGATAACAGGTACGTAGATGGGTATGGAGCCATTCCCGTGGATAACAGGTACGTACAAGGGTACATACCTGTGGATAATGGGTACGTAGATGGGTACAGGTACGGACCCATGGATAATGGGTACATAGATGGGTATGGGTACATACTCTTGGATAGCGAGTTCATAGATGGGTACGGGTAAGTTCCCATGGATAATAGGGACATAGACAGGTATGGAGACATTCCCGTGGATAACAGGTATGTACAAGGGTATGGGTTCATACCTGTGAATAACAGGTATGTAGACGGGTACAGGTATGTAACCGTGGATAATGGGTACATAGATGGTATGGGTATGTACCTATGGATAATGGGTATGTAGATGGGTATGGGTATGTACCCATGTGGATAAGGGGTACGTAGATGGGTACAGGTCAAACGCTCTGCTAAGGTAAATGAATTGAAGTCAGCTGGGTTATGCCAGCAGGGAATCTGGCTGGTAGCACATCAAACGTCTCAGGATCCTTCAGGAGACAAGATAATTATTAAAGGTGCAATGAGATAGGCTCAGCAGGGATGGACACAGGCCAGGAGGGAGGCAAACAAGTAACTGGGTTTGCCTTTGCTTACACAAGTTGGGCTTTGTTCCCTCTCTCTCTGGTTGCTTTAATGTCAGTGAATTCACACCCCAGCCCCACCAGACTGCTTTGCATAACTTTGCACAACGTTTGCCAGCACCTCTGGCTCAGCAGGATGGGAAAAAACACACCCCAGGCAGCCGGGTGCGTCAACTGTGTCCTGACCGCAGCCACCGGCAAGAAGGGGCAAGCCCAGCAGAACCACTCCCATGTGGGAAACAACGTAGCCGCACCCCACGTGCTGAAGGTCCCACGGCAATGCGGGCAGTGGGGCGACCATCCCCACTCAGCCCCATGGATGCAGCATGACATGCTGCGGCACTGTGGTGGAGAGTGTGGGCAGTGTGGGGAAGGTGGCCCCAGAACTGAGAGGATCCTGACCCTCAGCAGAGACCCATAAGGTTTCCACAGGTATTCTAGCCACATCAGCCATTCTTAGCCACGGTGTCACCACTCAGGCTGGGGTGGTGTTGGCCAGAGGGGATCAGTTATGGGGCCGTGATCTGTTCGGCCAGACAGCCCAAGCTCCAGACATTGCTATCACCTGAACTGCATCTGGTTACAAGCCAGATTCACTCTCCTTTGTGTCAGCCAAGCATGCTGAAAGAAGCAGAGGCTGAAAGGGTGAGAGCAGGGAACCCACCGCAGAAGTTCTCAGGTGGCCAAAAATGGAATAGGATCAGAGATGTGGTGAAGAAGTAGGTGATCATGCTGCTTACTGGGAGTTCAAAGGAGAAATCCTCATTAATAGTGACCAGCTGGTTTAGAGAGACCTTCTCTTCCCACCTTCCACCCCACAGCTGATATGGCCAATGACAGATCTGAGAGTGAGCACAAGGCCTTGGAGGAGTCAGGATGAGGTTCTTCCAACCATATGCCTTTGGCCAGGGCTGAATCAGAGCTTCCCAGAGGACAGATGGTAGGACTTTTAGGTGCTGCATCCCCACTGCAGGTGCTCAGCACCTTTGAAAAGCAAGCCCTCATTTAAATGTAGCCTACACAGCTTTCAAGAATGAAGCGCCACTGGAGCTGAGACAGTAGCAAAGAACAGAATTCTCGAACACACAAATGAAAAGGATGTGCTGGGGAAGAGTCAGCACAGCATTTGTAAAGGGAAATCAGGCCTCACCAGGCTACTAAGTCTTTGGGGGCAGAGAGGGAGAGTAATCAAGTGTATGGAGATGAGGAGCTAGAGTACTTGGGGTCTGAATCAATAAGTGGTTAAAAGATTGGTAACAGAGGGTAGAAATACGTGGTCAGTTTTCACACGGGGGAGAGATAAATAGCAGAATCCCCACAGGACTCTGTAATGAGTCCAATTCTTTTCCACAGATTCATAAATGAGCTGGGAAAAGGACTAAACAGTGAGGTGGCAAAGGTTGTAGCTGATAAAAATTTACAAAAAAGAAGTGGAAGCTTGGACTGATGAAGTGGATAGAGTGTAAAAATACGGCTCAAGCACGGAGGGGTGAAATCAGGAAGGCCAAAGCACAGCTGGAGTTGCAGCTAACATAGGATGTAAAGAGGAACAAGAAGGGTTTCTACAGTTATGGTAGTAACAAGAAGGTGGTCAGGGAAAGAGCAGGCTCCTTACAAAATTGTGGAGGCAACCTAGTAACAGATGAAGTAGGAAAAGTTAAAGTACTCATTGCTTTTTTCCCCCCTTCTATCTTCCCAGACAAGGTCAGCTCCCAGACTACTTCCCTGGGTAGCACAGAATGGGGAGGGATGAGCAGCCCTCAGTGCTGACAAGAACAGGGGGGTTCAGGACTGTTTAGAAAGGCTGGAAATGCACAGGGCCCTGGGGCTGGATGCAGTGCATCTGAGAGTGCTGAGGGAGTTGGTTGATGTGACTGCAGAGCCATTGGCCATTATCTTTGAAAACTCATGGCACCTGGAGGAGGTCCTGGATGATAGGTAAAAGGCAAGTCTAGCACCCATCTTCACAAAAGAGAAGCGGGAGGATCCTGGGAACTACAGACCATCAGCTTCTCCCCAGTCCCTGCAAAAATCATGGAGCAAGTCCTCAAGGAGTCCATTGTGAAGCACTTGGAAAAGAGGAAGGTGATCAAGACCAGTCAGCGTGGAGTCACCAAGGGCAAGTCATGCCTGACCAACATGATGGCCTTCTGCAATAAGATGGCTGACTGTGGACGTGGGGAAGGCGGCGGGTGTGATATCTTGGTTTTAGCAAAGTTTTTGATACAGTTTTGCACAGTATTCTCATCAACAAGTTAAAGACATAGGGCCTGGATAAATGACTATAAGGAGGAGAGAATGCTGGCTAAGCTGAGTGGCTCACAGAGTAGTGATCAATGGCTTGATGTCTAGTTGGCGTCTGATAACAAGCAGAGAGCCTCAGGGGTCCATGCTGGGACTGGTTTTCTTCAACATTTTCATTAATGATCTGGAGGGTGGGGTAGATGCACCCAACTGCAAGTTCACTGATGACACAGAGCTATGGGGAGTGGCAGATACACTGGAGGGCAGGGATAGGACACAGAGTGACCTAGATATGTTAGAGGATTGAGCCAAAAACAAATAAAAACAAAAATCAAAAAAGGACAAGTGCAGAGCCTGCACTTAGGGCAGAAGAATCCCAGGCACTGCTACAGACGGGGATTCATTGACAGGGCAGCAGTGTGGCAGACAAGGACTTTGGACAGGGTTACAGAAAGCTTGATGTGAGTCCGCACTGGGCCCTTATTGCCAAGAAGGCCAGTGACATGTTGGGCTGCATTAGTAGGAGCACTGGCAGCAGATGGAGGGACATGATTCTTCACCTCTACTCAGACTGGTGAGGCCACTTTGGGAGTGTTGGGTCCAGTTTCAGGCCCCCTGCTACAGGGAGGATGTGGACAAACTGGAAAGAGTCCAGCGGAGGGCAATGAAAATGATGAGAGGGCTGAAGCACATGACTTATAAAGAGCAGCTGAGGGAACTTGGCTTGGTTAGTCTGCAGAAGAGAAGAGTGAGGGGGGATTTGGTAGCAGCCTTTAACTTCCTGAAGGGGGCTCCAGGGAGGAGGGAGCTGGGCTGTTCTCAGTGGTGGCAGCTGACAGAATAAGGAGCAATGGTCTCAAATTGCAGTGAGGAAGGTCTAGGTTGAATATTAGGAAAAAATTTTTCCATAGGAGGGTGGTGGAATCTCCATCCTTAGAGGTTTTTAAGGCCCGGCTTGACAAGCCCTAGCTGGGATGGGTTAGTCGGGGTTGGTCCTGAGTGAGCAGGGTTTGGACTAGATACTGTCTTGGGTCCCCTCCAACCCTCGTCTTTTTTTTTTCCCCTATAATATGCAGGATAGTTAGGTACAAAGCAGATTCTAAAGAATTACTAAGGGATCTCACAAACCGGGGTGACTGAGCAACAAAATGGCAAATGAAATTCAGTATTGATCAATGAAAAGTAATATACAGTGGAAAACATAGTCCCAGCCAGACACACAAAATGGTTGGGTCTAAATTAGTTGCCCCACTCAAGAAAGAAATCTTGGAGTCATTCTGGAGAGCTCTCCGAAAGCATCTGCTCTTTGTGCTGCAGCAGTCAGAAATGATGGCCAAATGCTGAAAACCATTAGGAAAGGGATAGAATAGATAATAAAACAGAAAATCTCATAATTCCACTATGTATGTGTGTAATAACCTTGGGGAGCAAGGGGTTAAAACCCTGGTCAGTGAGTCCCAGGGGAGCCCAGAGGAACAAAGTACAGGTTTTTGAACTGGAACAGCAGCCCTGCCTGTTCATGTTTGATGGCAGCAGAGCTCCTGGAAGGATCAGAAGAAAGCCAGAGAGACAGACCTGAGGAAGGATCCAGTGACATCCCTGACCAAGATAGGCTCAAGTTTGTGACTGACCAGGCGTGAGTAGAACAGGGAATGTTTAACTAGACACAGTCAGGGTATTTTCTTTGTTTTTGGATTTCTCTGTGCTGAGCACATGTACCCTCTCCCACTACCCTATAAGTACCTAAGTTAAATCCCAGAGAAGCAACTCTCTGTGTTCTTATCTGCTTTCTAATTAAAGATTTTACCCTTTTAAAGTAAGCTCTGGTTCAGTGTGCTAAAAGGCCGGAGGTTTTCTGTGCATGTGTCTCAGACTGCACAGCCAACTACTAAAGAGGATTCTGTCTCATTTCCAGCTAATATCCCAGCTGGGGTTCAATCACTCTCCAGGGGGAGAAAGAAAAGCAATTGAGGGCACAGAAAGGAGTTCCCAAGTGTACCTTCCTGGGTTCTCAAAGAGGTTTTTGCATTTGGGTGGTTGCGACAGTACCACTCCAAGGCCAAGGGACTGGTGAGCCTTGGAGAGTTTTAAGACAAGGCTTTATGGCCAGTGGGTTTAAGGCCTGTTGCAGGCCCCCACCTTCTGCTCTCAGAGTGCCAGAGTGGGGAAACAGCTTTGACAATGTGCAGTGTATACACACACCTGGAATACTGTGTGCAGTTCTGGTTGTCCCACCTCAAAAAGATATATGAAAATTGGGGGGGAAAAAAAAAAAAAGAGAAAAGTGGCAAAAAGTGATTAGGTGGATGGAGCAGAGCAGCTCCCATATGTGGAGAGATTAAAAATGGAGGGACTATTCATCTCTGAAGCAGAATGACTAAGGGGGAGGACTATAAAATCATAACTAGTTTGGAGAAAGTGTTATTTACTGCTTCACCTAGCACAAGAAGCATGTGTCACCCAAAGAAATTACTGGGCAGCAGGTTAAAACAAACATAAGGAAGGACTTCTTCACACAATGCACAGTCATCCTGTGGAGCCTGTTGCCTGAGATGTTGTGGTGACCAGACTTATAACTGGGTTCCAGAAAGAACTGGGGACATTCCCGGAGGACAGGTCTAGCCATGGCTGTTAGCCATAATGGGCAGGCACACAACCCCATGCCCTGGGTGTCCCTAAGCCTCTGATGGCCAGAAGATGGAACTGGATAAAGGGGACGGATCACTCTGTCACTGCCCTGTGAAGCTGCTGGGCACCAGCCATGGTCAGCGACAGGACACGGGGCTGGACAGACCATTAGTCTGACCCAGTTGCTGTCAGTTACCCAAAGCAGCGGAGCATACACCTAGCCAAGGACAGCCCCCCTCTCAGCTCCCAACCCTGCATCCCTAGGGGGTTCCTTCTCATTGGATGGGGAGGGGCACAGAAGGAAAGGCCCCGTCTGTCCCCTGCCCTCCCACAGAGTAGACACAGCAGCTTCTTCTGGCCAGAGCTCAATCAATCAATCAATCAATCAAATCTCCTTCCGTCCTGGCTGCTCCCATCTTTTCCTTGCTCCAGGAAAAACCTTCATCACAGGAGCGCTGGGGCCCCAGCCAGGGCAGTGATGAGAGGTGGGTTCCGGCTGCTAGTCCCCCAGCGCAGTCTGCAATCAGGTGCAGCTCAGCCACCAGTTCGGTGGGGGAGTGAAAAGAGCAGGGGTGAGTTTGCATGAAGACTGGGGAAATGCAGTGCTTGAATCCCTGGTTGCATGGGTGGAAAGTTGCAGGCAAGGGATGGAATCAGCTGGGAAGGCTCCCTGGAAGCCAGAAACTGTCCACTCCTCTTTCCTCCCCACCATGACCTGTCTCCTCCCTTCCCAGCTGCCTCTGTTCACCCTCTGCTAGGCTTGGCACAGCCTCCAAGTAACCTTGCCCTAGCTGCTCCCCTGCACCGCAGCCCTGGAGACTAGCACGCTGTATTTGTGGCTAGCAAGTGACCTGGTGGGCAAGGCCACAGAGCCTCACACAGGGCAGAGATGGAGGGAGGATGAGGGAAGCCCCTTGGCGAGGAGAATGTGGCAATGCGGACGGATGGAAGGGGCCGGGCTAAGAGTTTTGCTTATAAGACCCCAGAGGGCAACACACCCCAGCCTGAGGAGGCAGCTCCAGCCCCCCCAATTTAACCTGGGCAGGGTGTTGGGGGGTCACACGGACTGTAGGTGATCACCTTGGAGGCAGAGGGGTGTGTTCTGTCCTATGCAGAGAACAAAGCTGACTCAGGTGGGGCAGGGCGAAGGGCACGTGGGGGATTTCTGCCTTCGCTGCATCTCTGGGTGAGCCAGTCCCAAAGACGGCCACTGAACTGATTTCTGTTTCCCGCTTTTGGAGCCTGATGCTCTGCTATGCACCCCCTAGAGCTGAAGCAATCTGCCAGGACTCCCAGCGCGTCCAGCTCCCCCTGAGATCAGCCGGGAGGGCTCAGTGCCCCTGAGAATCAGGGGCCCAGGGCCAACACACTCACTTTTTTACTAGGGGAACCCAAATTCTCACCCCAGAGTAATTTTGTAAGCTGCCTTCTGTGCTTTCACCGATGCAACAGCTGGGTCCTGGGGATGGGCCCAGCTCTCCCCACTCCTCCTAGCCAGCTGGCATTCCCACAGCTCCCTCAGCCCCCCAGGAATGCATGCCCCCTGCTTTGGTGTGGTTCTGGGATGCTCAGTCCAGGCCTGGGCTCTGGGATAGTCTGACTTGCATTAAGGCCAGTCGCTCAACTGCTGAGGCAGCTGAACGTGGGCCAGAAAACCTCATCTCCCCAGCAGCACGTGGACAGGCTGAGGCTGAGGTTCCCAGAGGATCTGATGGCAATGCAGCTCCCGCCGCTCAGATCTGGCCTTGCATCAGTTGCGGGGGGGCTGGGAACACCCTTTCTGTGGCTCCCCTTGTCATAATGACAGGGTGATACTGTCAGCACAAGAATGTCGTTTCTTCCTGGGCCAGTTTGTGGCCAGCAAAGTACAGGCCTCGTGCGCGGCAGCCTCCGATTTGATTTGCCTCCGTAAAGGGGCAGCTTCCACATCTGGGCTGCACGCTCTGCAGCCGGACTGTGGCTCTCCCCCCACCCCCAGCCTGACACATCTGGCAGAGATGCAGTCAGTGCTGGGGAAGAGGCAAGGAAAAAATACTGGAGGAGACAGCCTGGAAAATTCCCCCTGGAGCCGAGGAGGGCTCAAGCAGAATTCGGCTCAGAGCAGGACTGAGGGGAAGCCATCTCCACTGGGATGTTGGAAGCTAGCTAGACAAAGCCCTGAAGAACAAAGGCAATGGGACAAAGCTTGCCCACCTTGAGCCTCCTTGGGTGGGGTGAAGATATGCTAGATCAGACCCTTCGGTATATCTACACCTGCTGGCTGGTCCCCACCAACTTGGGCTGGCATCGCTGCCTCATCATCCATGCTGGGGCTGGAGCACAGACAAACTGTGACTGATCCCCTTCCGCTGGCACTTACCCCACTGACTTGGGGGGTCAGATGGCTGCCTGGAGTTCACCGGCTCTAAAGCCTCCTGTTCCTCTCCCACCCCGTCAGAACAACCTGTTGCAGCCTTGGGTGCTGTCTGGACTCCTGGGATCCAGTCCCTGCCCCTTTGCCTGCTTTGGCTTCACTGGGTTTTCTGCTGTCCTGGTCCCTGATACCTGCCTAGTTCCTGCTTCTTCCTGGCCCTGCACCAAGCTGTGACTGCAACAGCTCCAGATCGTGCTAGTCTTTTCTTTGACGCTCCCCACTCTGCTGGGTGCAGAGGGACAGACGGACTAACAGGGTGGGGCCTACATAAAATGGACAAGAGAGAAGTACACCTTGTCTGTCTCGGTGCCATGCGTGTCTGAGATCACACCCCACGGGCCAGCTCTGGGAGGTGGGGGAGGAGGGCAGCCAGATTTCAAGCTCTCAAGCCCCACAATTCACTGGGCATCCAGCGCTTTGAGATCCTTTGGGAATTTGGGCCAGAGGGGATAGAGGAGTGGGGGGCTGAAGGTTAAGCCAGCTTCCCTGGCCTCTGCCAAATGGTCACCTGTGAAGATAGATGGTTGCTCGAATTTAGCAGGAAACTGAGGCCCACCAATGAAACTCCCTGTGGCTTCTAAACCCACAGGCTGGTGCCCCTCGGGCAGTGGTTGGGGTAGGGCAGACGTCCTCAGTGCCCCCACCTCCTTTCCTTGGCCTGGACACAGCTCTTCTTTGGTGGGTGAGGTGGCCTGTCCCCTCTCCTTGCTGGCCACTCTGTGGAGGCTGTCAAGGAGGGGCTGGGTTAGCACCAGGTTCAGCTCCTCTCTGTCAAGATCTGGGTGGAAATCTGAGTTTGAGCCACTCAGTCAGTGGGTGAAAGAGGAGATGGTTCACTGGAGAGCTGGCAACAAGTCCCAGCAGCAAAGGAGAATGAGAAATGCTTCCAGCCAATAACACCCATCCCCATCCCTTCTAAGGAGCATGGGTCCTCCTGTGTTTTGCCAAGGCACTGGGCAGCCCACATAGACTCATAGGTTAGAAGGGATCAGCATGATCCAGTCTGAGCTTCTGCATAACGCAGGCCTCAAAACCTCACCCACCCATTCCAGCAATAAGCCTCTGACTTAACGACTGAATTATCTACCTCCTCAAATCATGGTTTAAGGACTTTAGGATACACTGGTAACACAAGGTCAGCATGACTCTCAGGATACACCTCCGGTGTGTGGCCTGACTGCTATGAGTGTCACAGCCTGTAAGTTCACCCATCTTCGAAGCATCTGAGGAAATGGGATCTTCTCCCACGAAAGCTCATGCAAAAAATAAATCTGTTCGTCTTAAAGTGCCACACAGCTCCTTGTTGTTTTTTTACTGGACTAGACTGACACAGCTATCCCTTTTGAAATAGAGAAGGGAATGACACCAAGGTCTTCTTGCTGGGCCCTGATCCTGTTCAGCTTTACCTTGCAACTCTGAAAAGTGGCAACAGGAGGCATGTGCCAGCTGATGTGGCCCAGTCCTGTGGCCCCAGTCAAGATAGAGACCATGTGGCAGGATCTGTCTGGGACGGGCCTGAACACTTGGGCTGGACAGGGCCTGAGTGGGGAAGGTGGTTTTGCCTCCTGAGTCCCTTGGACTCAGAGCTCACGACACACACAGACAGGCTGGATGCTTGGAGCAGGGTCTGTGCAGTCACTGGGGAGGGTGCAAAGGGGGGAACATCCCCCTCTAGAGTCTTAGGAGCTGTTCAGAGCTCCAGCAGGCTCCCCACGGTTGTGCCGTAGTCCACAGATGATCCTGGCAGCTCTGAGTATTACAGGAGCCCCTCTGAGCTGCCATCACCCCACCTCCTGCACTCCCCTAAGCCGGGCTCTGCAAGGAGAGCAGCATCAAAACACTTCTGCGAGACCCATACAGCTCCTGCACTGGGGTGGAATCTCCCTCAGCCTCTGGGTGGCTCCTGTATCCTCTCGAGCAGGGGTCTCAAGCATGTGGTCCGTGGGCCGCATGTGGCCCCTACAGCTATTTCCTGCAGCCCTCAACAACACTGTTGTCACTGATATTTGCAATATTGTTGTACGAGAAGCTTTCAGCGGTGCAGCCCTCAGGCTAACATACTAGTCTTCATGTGGCCCTTCACTAGTCCTCATGTGGCCCTTGTGGCAATTTGAGTTTGCGACGCCTGCCCTCAAGCAACACCCTGAAGCGGGCTCAGAATCCCTCCCTGCTTGGTCATTTTTTCTACACCTGAGGCTCCAGGAGACATTTGAGAAGAGATGTTTTAACACCTAAAAGCCGGTATAAGGGAGCTGACAGCCAGGGCTGGGAGAATGGCCACCAGGGCACTGAACGGGGTTGAATAAGAGCAACAGGGCTGAAAGATATTGCACCAAGAGTAGCCTGTCCATCTCTCCATACTTCCCTCTGGATTTTCACCCAGGGAAGCTCAGGTCTCCAATCTAGAAGCCCATAGGATAAGAGGTTGATACCTCAGCTCAGCTTTCTTCTCTTCCTCCTTTCCTGTTTCTGCAAGGCCATCTCTACAGCAGACTGCTCCTCTCCAGAGATCCCTCAGGTTGGAAGGGACCACTGTGATCTCCTAGTCCAGAAAATCCATCCCCTGATTCCTGCCTCCAGCCCAGAACTTCGGGCCAAGCTGTGATGGATCTTTTGGACAAAGACTTCAAGGGGTGACTTCCCCACCTCCCAGAGACAAGAGGTGGAGAATCTATAGAAGCCAAATTCAGGGACTGTCCTTCGTGTGTGAGTCCCTGAGGGCCACGTGTGCTGGGGCTGTGATGAAGTAAGAAAATCTCTTGGGTTACTGTGGTTCTTCTTTTCTGTTCCTGTTCTTTGGTGATGGTATTCTGGTGATGGGACACAGGGGTGTGATAACTATAGGTACCACTAGGGGGGAAGAGGCTTTAGTGCGACCTTACCTGGACCCCCTGGGGGTGACAGGTTGTGGCCGGTTTAGACCAGGGGCAGGGCAGCTGGATAGAGAGGAGAAGAAAGGGGAGAGAGGGGAGGAAGGAAGATGGAGGTCGGAGGGGCAGGACCTCCGGGGCTCATCCTGGGGGTTTACTGTCTGCCCTCCTGGTTGATCTGAGAGCCAACTGTCCTAGCTGCTGTGCAAAGTGGATTGCTAATAAACCCTCTGACTGCTACACTGGCTGAGTGTCACTGCTGATTGGGACGGCTGGGACCCTCGTGGATGGAGGAACCCCCCCAAGGGAGACCAGACAGAGCAAGGGTCGGACCTTCTGGGCCTGGATTTGGGAAGCTGGCTACAGGTAGCATGGAGACCCGGGTGCTGGACGGAAGAAGGCTTCACTGTAGCAGAGTCCTGGTGGGCTGTGAACAGAGGGGATCCAAGAGGCTTGTCTGGGTTCTCCGTGACAGGGGCTGCACAACTCGGAAGGCTGTGGAGATTCCCAAGGATCCATGAGTGCAGAATTTCACATGTGGAATTTATGGCAGGTGAGGACACAGGAGATGGAAAGGAGCCAGCCTAGCTCTCCATTCCCAGGATGGGCTTGTAGTGTTTGCTGTGAGGAAAAAAATGGCTTGTAAAGTCAGTTCATCCACTCTGGCATGGGTCTGGACATTAACCATGGAACTCATTGACACATGATGTTGCTGAGGCCAAGAATCAGCCAGGCTCAGAGACAGATTGGACCTTTATATAGATAAGAGATAAGTGTTATAATAGAGAATGATAAAAAAGAGCATGGGAAGAAATAAAAGCCCCCTGCTTCAGAGCCTGGTCCTATTTCTATTCAGTTGTCCCTCATCTTCCTCTGAGTGTCCTGTGCCGGACAGTGCCAGAGCTAGGTACTGGACTGGGCTAGATGGAGCCTGGTCTGACCTGCAAGAAAGGACCTGGGGGTGACAGTGAACGAGAACCTGGATCTGGGTCAACAATGTGTCCTTATTGCCAAGAAGGCTAACAGCGGGGATCTCAAACACGTGGCCCACTGGCCACTTGCAGCCCCTAAAGCTATTTCCTGTGGCCCACAAGGACATTGTTGTTACCAGTATTTGCAATATCGTTGCATGAAAAGATTTCAGTGGTGTGGCCCTCAGGCTAGCATGTTGGTCCTCATACAGCCCTCGTGGTGATTTGAGTTTGAGACCCCTGGCTAATGGCATATTGGGCTGCATCAGCAGGAACACGTCCAGCAGATGTAGGGATGTGATTATTCCCCTCTGTTCAGCACTGGGGAGGCCTCATTTGGGGTATTTGTATCCAGTTTTGGGCCCTTCATTACTGGGAGGATGTGAACAAACTGGAGACAGTTCAGTGAAAGGCAACCAAAATGATGAAGGGACTGGAGCACATGACTTCTGAGGAGACGCTGAGGAAACTGGGCTTCTTTGGTCTGCAGAAGAGAAGAGTGAGAGGAGATTTGACAACAACCTTTAATTACCTGAAGGGGGTTCCATGAGGATGGAGCTGGGCTGCTCTCAGGATTAACGGAGGACAGAACAAGGAGCAATGGTCTCAAGTTGCAGTGGGGAGGTCGAAGTTGCCTATTAGAAAAGCATTTTCCCAAGGAGGGTGTGAAGCACTGGAATGGCTTACCTAGGGAGGAGGTGGAATCTCCACGTTTAGAGGTTTTGAAGGCCCATTTTGACAAAGCCCTGACTGGGATGGGTTTGTCAGGGTTGGTCCTACTTTGAGCAGGGGTTGGACTAGAATGTCCTGAGGTTCCTTCCAGCCCTGATCTGCTAGAGTTCTGATTCTGTGATCCAGTCTGTCCATTTCTATGGGCCTATACCCCACCCAAGAAAACACATCGGGGCAATCTCTAGAGAGGGAAATGTCTCCCTGCCTGCTGCCCCTCTAGTCAGGAAAGCCAGCTGGGAAGCGTGTTTGGCTCTCCGCAACTGAGCTCCTCACACTTTTGGATGCATATTTCCTTACACGGTCACTGGGACACCACTTGCAAAGAGGAGGAGCTGGAGCACGGAGTGACGAAGTCATATCAGAAGTGTGATGCACAGAGCCATCAATCCACTCAGAGCACCATCCTCCTTGGCTGACAGTTCTACTGGCGCGATTCTCCTATGCTGGAGTGGCTGTGGGACCCTATTCTAGAGTCAAAATCATGGGGGTGGAGAAACAGGAACTGGAAAGGGGGTGGTCCAAGGACTCTGTTGAGAGAGATTTCAGAAAAGGGAAATGGCTAGTCTGATGAAGAGATAAATCAGGAGCAGCCCAATAGCAAGTACAAAAGGGCATTGAGAAGGCAGGTGGAGACCTGCTGGTCATCCTGTCTTGTCCGGTGAGAACAAGGCTCTCTTCAACCCCCCTGAGCCATGAGTCCAGGCATTAATTATTGGTCCAGCGAGCTGGAAGATGGTGGCTTTGGATTGTTCAGTGATCTCTCCCCTCCCTACTGGGCTCCTGGGCATCACACAACGCCAGGGCAGGGCCTCAATTTCCTATCCCCCAGGCAGTCACCACCACTTTGTTGACCTCGGCTGGGTTCTTTGCTCAGCAGAGGTGAAGCTCCCAGGTTGGTGCCCCTCAACCTGGCACTGGCTGACCTCAAACAGGACCCCGCCTGGGCCCCTTATTTATTAACATCCCTTGACTGTTGGGGCAGGGGGGTCTGAGCAGGGAGCATAATTACACATTTAATTTTGGTTTCTCCAAGGCTCAACCGAGCGTATCCATATGAATTAATAAAAGGGGCCCTGGAACTAACAATGAGCCGTCTGTCTGCAGTCAGGCGGGACGGGATATTAATCTATCTGCCCGATCCAGGCCATGATGAACAATGCCAGAACGCAATTAAACTGCCACTTTCAGCCCCCAATTCCGGCACTCCCCAGCCCAGAAGAGATGATGCATGGCGATCTGTTGGCATGATTGGTGCTTCGGCCATTTCCTGTGAAGACTCAGGCCTGCTTTCATGCATCGGACTTTTCTTAAGGTAATCTGCCAGCATTAGAAACACTGAGCATGGCTTCTAGGAAACGTGGTGTGAAATGGCCCAGACCCCAGGGTTTCCTTCCATTCCCAGCCTCCCTTGCCTGCACCCCTCCACAGGGTTGGTGGTCAGCAGAGGGAACTGGCTGGTCACTTCTCTGTGGCAGGAGTGTTGGCACCTCGATACCATGGTGATGGTCATTGCAGAAATCCAACCAGACTGGTCCTTTGGGCTCCTAGCACACCTGTTACAGGGGGCAAACCCAGAGCTGGGGTCGGTGGCTTGTGCCATGTGGCTGCCAGTGGGACTAGAGAAGGCAAAGCACATGGGTTCGGCTGGGAGCACCCGAGACTGGGGAAAGGTGTGGGATGGAGAGCTGGGGGGAGCTTTGCCCAAGAGGCCTGGTGCAAGTGACTGTGAGGCCTGGGGACTGGCCAAAGAGGACTGGATAGGCCTGAGCAGCCAGGGGGTGTTTTGTTTTGTGCTAATTAACCAGACCCCAGTGGGCAGCATTAGCATGAAGGGCCAGTTGGTGCTGGGGCGTGGAAGGAGGAAACAGAGGGCTGGCAGAAGCTGTGCATGGGGTAAGCTCCCACTGCTTCCCCATCCTCCTGCCGCGGGCTGAGACCAGCACGACTGCCCATGCCCCAAGGCAAAGGAAGGCAGCAGGGGATGAGTCCCTCCAGCCTGGCCCCCTCCTCCCGGCCACACATCCCGGGAGAGTCCCAGGACGCACATGGCGGAGATTATGGTTAGTTCATGTCAGGCAGGAGTGCTCCACCCCTTCAGCACACCTAGCCCTCCTCCATGACAGAATGAGCCTTTGTGCCAGCTGGGGAGCAGCCTGGGTTTTACCCACAGTCCTCTTGGCTCTGTAGGGAAAGCAGGAGTTACTTTAAGAAAAAAATCTGAATATTGCAACAAACCACAGGGATTCTGGTTATGGCTGTTTTGCCAGCTGCAGCCGCTGGGAACGTCCCAGAAACAGCAACTTACGTGTTCCTTCTGTGAAAGCTCAGGTCCCTGTTGTCCATGCTAGAGCAGAATCTTCTTTGGGATGTCCATGCTTAGCCCTTAAATAGAAATAATGCTGATTATTTTGATTTAAAAGATTGCGTGTCTACGCTGTTTCCTTATTTTGAAATAAGGAGCTCCCTCATTTTGAAATAAGGAAAGTCATTTCGATATTATAAAACCTAGTATTATATTGAAATGATGATTAAATCGAAACTGTTATTTTGAAATAACACAGTGAGTGTGTTCACACAGGCTTCTTATTTCGAAACAACAGAGGCTGTTTCGAAATAAGAAACAGCATGTCCACATGACATACTCCCATTTCGAAACAAGGGGTTCCTTTCTTTCGAAATGGGAGCCGTGTTTCGAAACGGCTTAAACCTCCTTCCGTTTCGAAACAAGGTTGTTTCGAAACCAGTGGTTTCAAAACAACCCCGGGGGACATGTTGTTTCAGAACAAACTGTTCCAAAATAACATTTGACATTCCTCCCAGGGTGCTTAGCACCCTGGAAGGAAGGGCCACCCCCTCAGCACCCTGGCCAGGGTGCTGATGGGTGTCCCCTGGCTGGCAGAGGGGGCTGCAGACCCCCATGGGGTGACCTGCAGCCGGCAGGCAGGCTTACCCCGCGGGGTGAAGCGGAGCCAGGCACCTCACCCCGCGGGGGTCTGCCGGGCCCCGACGGGGTGAAGCGCTCAGCTCTGCTTCCCCCCCCCCCGGGGTCTGCAGTCCCCTGCTAACCCCAGTGGGGTGAGGCTCCAGGCTGCACTCACCCCGCCGGGGTCTGCAGCCCTCCAAAGCAAAATAGCATGTCCACAGTTTCAAAGACACATTTTTGTCTTTCGAAATAAGGTGTTTCGAAATAAAGCATTATTTTGAAATGGCTTGTTTCGAAATGCCTTGTTTCAAAACAAGCACTTTGTGTGTGAACATAGCCAGTGTGGACATGTTATTTTGATTTAACTGTTATTTCGATTCAACATTTTTGCCCTTCTCCTTCCTCAGGTGCTGTCCTTTTTCTATATGTTGGGTGGGGGCATGGCCCTTCTAGGGGGTCATGTTGCCACACCTCCCATGATGCCTCTCTCCTAGAACATGCTAGTTCGATTTGAGTTTCTAGTGGGGACATGTTAAATCAATTTAACTTAAATCGATTTAATGATTTTTGTAACGATTTTATTAAATCAATTTACCTTAAATCAATGTAACTGCCTAAGTGTGGATATAGACTTTAACTAGCATAGAGCTGTGGTTTCCAAACTCTGGCTCGCAGACCCTCACGTACAGGGTCGCAGTGTCTCATGCTGCCATTGCCTCAGGACTGGAATGCATTGCCCCAAGATGTAATTGTTGGCTCATGGGGATAAATGATTATTTTCAACTGGGTCCTGAGAAAAAAATGTTTGAATGGCACTGGCATATAGGATATGACACAAATGGAGTGGTTCTGATTCCAGCCAGCAGACGCAGCAGTTTCCTGCCCACCAACCCATGGCTCTACCTCAGTGTATTAACGGACTAACGCATTGATCCCTTAAAGTTTCTGGATCACAGCAAGGCTCGCCCATGCTTTTACCAAGGCATGTGCCTGGCTGGAAAGGCCCAGTGCAGGGAAGGCTATTGGACAGCAAGATAAACTCACAGACTCCTTTATACCAAAGGACACATGGCAAAAGCCCATAGCCCAGTCCACAACAACTAAACTCTGCCGCCTTTGGTTCCCATCACCGCCCCCGGCCCCCTTCACCCACAGACAGTCTGTGTATCACAGGCACACGCCAGGTCCTCTCTATGGTCCAGTGCCAGCCCCAGACTCCCTCCTGCCACCTCCCCACATGGTCATGGAAAGACTCCGCCGCCACCTCTCTGCTATGCCCAGGAACTCCCCAGTCACGTCCAGTTCTGCAGGTGACGCCCAGAAACAAGCCTTTTCCCCCATCCGCTACACAGCCTGTCCCCACCCCCCAGCTTCCCAGTCCTGATGGGAAACCCCGGCACCGTGCCCAGCTATGGGTGAGAGTCCCCACATTTCAGATGCTGGCTGCCTAACTCCTGCAGCCCCATCCACCATCCACTGGGAGACATCTGGGCTCCTGGTGCCGATAACTCCTGTCAGTCCTCCACAGAGCTACCCCAGCTTGATGGCAGAATCCATGAGAGATGAATTCTAGGGGACTCCCTTGTCCCCCAGGGCTGAATCTGAGCCACTTATAGTGACTGGCTATGGCCTGGAGTTGTGTGCCCTGCATGCCTAATACACCCCCTGCTGCTGCCTTCCCCATCACACACACCTCCCTGTACACCCCCTGCAGCTGCTGTGTCCGGACCCCAAGGGAAAACTCCATCAATGTACATGCCCTGCCCTGCGCTCTCTGGCGCTCAGTGACAATGTCACTGCTCTGATGCCGGCCATGGTTGGCCCAATGGAGAATTCTGCCACATCCAATGTGCGAAGAAGTGATAATTTTTTGTTGTTCTAGCACTCCAGACGTGCTGGTCAAGGATCAGGGCCCCATTGCATCAGGTGCTGCCCCTCAGTCTCTGATTCAACGCACTCATGATCAGACTGGCCCCGTGGTCAGAACCGCAGTGCCCCCCATGAGTATAGTTTGCACGTCTACAGAGTGTGCTGCTCTGCATGCAGGGCTGCACATTTAGCATGCCGGTCATCCCCAGGTATGTTTTGTGAGACAGCCATTGGCGCCTGTGTAGGTACACGTGTCCTGCTTAGCACATGCATCTGTCCATGCACATTTTGTGTTGAAGGGGGCTGCGTTGTGTGTATATTTCGTATGGTTTGTGCGTCTGTGCGGCCTGTCTTGTCTGTGTGCGCACTTTGTGTAACATGTGGGTGTGAGTATGTGTGCACACCTGGTGGGGGGGTGAGATAAATGTCTCTGCCAGGCCCAGCTCATGCAGCTGGAATCTCTGCCTCCCAGGCCCGGTTATAGCTGAATGCACTTGAAAGCATTTTTTCTCCCTTAGCCACGCGATTTCCCTGGGAGAAGAAATGGGACGCGGCACTTTATCTTCATCAGCAGCTGGGAGCCTCTTCTGGAGGCCTTTGTCTGAGCAGCGCCCCTCCGCCCCCTCACTTCTGCCCCTCTGGCCCGACTTTCTAGCCTGTGGAGACTCGGGGGGCCTCCCGTTTATCCTCAGTGATCCCCCTGCCCTGCCCCCAGCTCTCCCCAGATGGGGGCCAGAGGGGCGGGGTGAGGTGACCTTCTGCCAGTTGCCTGTGGGTACCCAGTGCTTGTTTCCAAGGGTCTGGCAGGCTCAGGAAAGCTCATGTGGAATGAGCTGGCTTTTATTCCGCCATGACTGGCTGGTGCCTAGACAGAACGGGGATGGGCATGTGTGAGGGATGGAAGGTGGTGGGATGGAAAGCCGTTCCTGGTCCACATTTGGTCTGTCTCAGAGGTGCCTGTGTCCAGTCTTTCCCCAGGGATTACGGCCACTGGCCAGTACCCACGTGCCAGCCTACAAAGCCCCCAGAGGAGGCTGCCCTTCTCTTTAGGTCCTGTCTACACTAGGACACCAATGGCATTTCTGACCACCTAATGACCCTGTTTCATGCCCACACCATGTCCTGCGGATTAATACTAGGAACTACAACAATGGTCTATGTTGGCACGTGGCTGTCGTCCTGTCACCAGCCAGCTGGACCAGTGCAGGTGTCCCAGCCTGGGCCCAGGTGCTTGACTCTGGCATCTTCTGTGCAGCCAGATGCCCTGTGTTTGTGCCCACTGGGGATGCCACCTGCCAGGTTTTCCCAACTTGCACCAAAATCAGTGGGATGCAGGGGTCCGGGCTGGCTCCCCAGATCAGCATTCCCAGTGTCCCCTGAGCACAAAGGGAATAACTGGGTAACTCAGGCTCCCAAGATGGCACCAGGCTGATGAAGGATCAGCGACTGAGGAGGGGTTTTCTCTCCCCCGCCTGTGGATGCTGCCTTCATCTAGACAATGAGGCGGGTCTGTCTTTGTGGTGGGATGCCCCAGGGCAAAATTCCTTCCTGCTTAAAAGGGGCCATAAATCACTCCTTCATTAAACACAATGCCAGGCTGGGGAGATACTTCAGGGGCATCCATCAACCTGGACACCCTCTCACCCACCACATTCAGGCCTGGCTCCTGGTTCCAGAGACGCTGCCATGGCGTGGTTCACCACGGGCAGGGCCAGTCTGCCCACTCCTGCTGTTGTCTACAGAAGCCCAGCAAAAGAATGGGCCATGCTGGGGCAACAAATCCATCCTCCTAAGTGCTTTTTGACCTGCTGGAGTGCCCAAGATGGGACCAGCACAAAGGGGTGCAGGGAAAGGAATAGGTAATAGGAGGCACGCTCCTCTAGCCCCTGTGCTGACCCCAGTGCCAGAGTGTGGTGCCAGCAGTACTGTGCTGTACACACTACGGGTTGGGACCCAGTACTGGGTCACAGATCCTCAGGTACTGGGTCATGGCACCCCCCCCCCCCCCCCGCTGCCATCAAGTAAAGACTAGAATGCATTGCTCAAAGATGTAATTGTTGGGTTGCAGGCATAAAATTTTTTTTTTTTTTTAAGTAGGGCCCAAGGAAAAAATTTGAAAACCACTGCTGTAGGATGACCAGATAAGAAGCGTGAAAAGTTGGGGCCTGCGGGACATGATAGGCACTTATTTAGGAAAGTTCCAGCAGATAGCCCTGGGCAGGTGACCTCCACGCCCTCTGCTGCTGGGGGCTCATCAGCGCCTTGGAAAACTTCGGCCTTTCTTCATTTAGGTGTGCAGATTTGAGTCCCGGCCACTTAGGACAGCCTTGCTAGCTCTGCAGATGCCTTGTACTGCAGAGGCTGGGTGAGCCAGGCTGAGTCACCGGCGCCATCCAGAGGATGGAATCAGAGCAGCCCATCCTGCTCTCTGATCTGAGCCTCTTCTAGCTCAACCAGCCGGGGCTTCTGCACCAAGGGCAGGAGTCTGGTAGCTGTGTCACTGCCAGTGCTGTAAAGGGCATGGCTGTCGGTGACCATCGTTACACCTCAGGTGACTGCAGAGCTGTTGTAGAAAGTGACAGAGAGCAAGCAAAAGAGATGGGGGGTGTGAGCAAGTGGGTAGGGCAGGGATGCTTCCAGCTTGTGTCCTAAAGCATGAGTGTGTCCCCTCACCGGGACAGGTGGAAGCCTTTCTGTCCAAACAGCATGTAGCCAGAAAATGAGGTTTTCTTCCCCACTTTGCAGCGGGCCAGAAAACAAACCAAAAAATATTGGCTGAACCCCATCCACACACACTTTCAGCTACATCTTTGGGGTTTCAATTGCTGCAAACCAAAATATGTTCATTTTCTGACAAAGTGCTCCAAATTTGGATGCCTATGGGGGGGGGACCAAAGCAAAGCGGTGCCAGGAGAGAAATGGGTAATAGGAGGCACACTCCTCTGCCCCCTGTGCTGACCTCCACTGCCAGAGTGTGGCGACCAGATGGCAAGTGTGAAAAATCAGGGCCAGGGGTGGGGTGGTGTTAGACGCCTATATAGGCAAAGGTCCAAATATCAGGACTGTCCTTATAAAATCATGACCTCTGGTCACCCTGCTGGGCTGTGGGGAGATAGATGGTGCTCTCTGCTGTTTTCTAGACCCACTTCCTGGCCTTTGCCCTCATGAAAGGTCCTTAGACTTGTTTCAAAAGCCAGAAGGCCCTGCTCAGCGCCAGGCATCTTGTTTGCACCTTCGCTGTGTGTGTCAAACCCAAGGGGCAGGGAACATCCCACCCAAGAGTAAAATCACCCTGCACCCGCTGCACATCTCCTGTTTTTCCCATTGGTCTGTGGCTTAATGTTGCATTACTTAGATCTTAAAACATCTCTCTGCAAACATGCAGGATGTGCTGCGCGGGGGAGTCACCCTTGCGTTTGCTGAGCCTGCAGTCCCAGGCTGCTTCTGATGTTATCGGCCAAATCTTAGCATCCTATCAACAGCTGCCTTTAGGATGTTTTGGCCCACTGGAGATGAGCCCTGCTCCCTGGACATCTGTGGAGCAGGATGTTCCTAGGATGGGGTCAGGTGGGGGTGGGAGGAGGAGGTTTCCTTGGAAAGGGCATTTTGCTGCTGTGACGCTGAGACAAACTCACTCTGTGGTTGATGGGGAATGACCAACCTGGTGTCTGGATCACGTAATCCCACAGTGTAGCGCTGCTCTGGCTGGCGATGTGGGATGGGGACACTCAGATTTCTGGGCCTCACCCCTCCATGATGAAACAGCCCTGCCCCTCCATATTCTCTCCTGTCCTCTCTCATGCCACACAGGGACTACAGTCAGGCCTGAAGGACATTAAGGAATAGAGGTGGAGACAGCTTGCATAAGACCCCTCTGTCAGAAATAGGAAATATTCGGTTTTGTTAGCATCAGAGCCTTTGCACAACAGACACTGCAAGCTGCGTGGTGATGGCCCACAGGCCTGTTAACTGGCTGTTGCTGCTGAAAAGATCAGCAGTTAAATAGTTAACAATAGTGGGATTTAAATTGTCATTGCTAGGCTTCAGGGTTAACACCCCATTGGGACAAACAGGGGAGGTTCACTGAGTTCTTGTCTCAGGCTCTCTGCAAACCCAGGCAGTTACATTCAATGCAGCTCCGTCACTCAGAACTGTTGGCCCAGGCTCTCTGCAGACTCAGGCAGGCATTGGGCATGTTCAGAAAGGATTTTCACAGACTAAAGGGCTGGAATTGCCATCTTACCTGTGCCCGAAGGTGTCAGTTCTGGAGCACAAGCTGGTGTGGAGTAAGGCTGGGTCTGGTGGCTGATTCTGCTGGACAAGACCTTAGGTGACAGGCTGAATTTGCCTTTCCCAACAGTCAACGGGGAAAACTTTTCCAGTCCCTAAGTTCTGTGCATGAATCCAGAGGATTGGCAGAGGGAAGAAAGGGGCTGGGGGAGATGGAAGTTAAAGGGGGGGGGTGACGGGAGCTGGAAGCTCTGGTTTAGGACTCGTGGAGTGGAGCTGCAGGCTTTCACAGACCACTGTCTGCTGCTCCCACCCACCAGAAAGCCTAGCCCTGACCCTGCCTGTGTCTGATACAGCCAGCTGCCTGGGATAGCCAGCCAAGCGAGGGGGATGGTGGGGAAAGCACTGACTGAGGGGAGGGGGCACAAGAAAGACAAGGGCACCACCTAACGGCAGGTTCTGGGTGATGCCTGATGATAACATTGGGGTTGGCGGAGAGGAAACCTGGGTGTTACCTGGCAGGAGATGTCCTTGTTGCCAGGGGAGCCAAGCACAGCAGAAGGTGGTGCTGGTGGTGGTGGTGGGGGGAGTCTGGCTGTCTGGGTGCAGGGATGTATGAACAATAGCTCCTGCTCTCCCTGGCAGAGTTGGGGTCCCCAGTGTGTCTGGCGGGCACAGGAGGCTCATTCCTTGCTGGGCTGCAGGTGTCTCAGGCCGGGATAAAGCTCAGGGGTTAGGAGGTTTCCCAGGTCCTGCCCTGGATAAGCCAGGGATCAATGTCACCCTCACTTGGGGCTTTGCCTCCTTCTCGCAGGCCACTTCCCATGGCCTCTCTGTTCGGTGAGCTAGCCTGCTGCTTCCTGGAATGGACAGACGCCCTGCAGTGGTGACAGCAAGCTCTAGCACTGCCAGCACTGGGAACCCCTGGAGGATCTTTAGCAGAGAAGCTCTCTTGGCTGTTAACAGTACAGGGCCCATGACACACGGACGAACGGCTCTGATTCCGTGCTGTGCAGCCGCCACACATACAGGGTTGGGTGGATTTTGCCAAAAACATGTAATCTGTGGATATTGCCCCCCCCTTTTAAAGTGACACCCCCAGCCCAGCCTCCCTAGTCTCACCCGCCATTCATATTCCAGCAACCAAATTGCCACACAGGAGGGTGACCGAAGCAGCGAGTCTAAAACCATCCCAGGGAAGGGGAAAGGAAAGGTCAGGTTGGCAGGGTCCCAGTAGTCTAGCCAGGGAGCAGCCATGTACCCAGTGTCCTGAGCTAAGATTTCAGGGGAGCCAGCAGCTGAGGAGCACTTGCTAGGGACACTGGCTGATTGGCCTGCTGGCCCGTTTGGAGTGAAGAAGTGTGCTGGAGAGCAACATAATAGCTAAAGGTCCAATTCACCCCTGGGCCAGAGGCTAGTGCCCGGGACTTGGCCCTGCTCACCGCTGATTCAACCTACCTGGTGTGAATTTTACCCAAAGAGAGTTGTTATACCCCTAGGTGCTTGATGCTCCGGTGGCAGGAGGAGACAGCCATAGGCCTGGGTGTGGGGACAGAGAGGTGGGCACATGGGAACCACTAAAATGCAGACCGCCCTTGACATTTCATCAGGGTGAGCCGTGCCTGCTCGGCTTTGAAGCAGCTGGGCTGGTGACAGGCGTCATCAGTCGCTTTCTCAGGGGCTCAGGGTCCTCTCTGATGGGTCAGCAGTGAGAGTCCTGTGGCAGCTTATAGACTAACATATTTCTTCGAGCATAAGCAACTGATGAAGATGAGATGCATCTGACAAAGTGGGTTGTAGCCCATGAAAGCTTATGGTCGAAGAAATCTGTTAGTGTATAAGGTGCCACAGGACTCACTGCTTTTGCTATACACAGACTAACACGGCTACCCCTCTGGAAAATTCTCTGATGGGTCAGGAAGCCCGGAGCAGCCCAGGTTCTGACCAAGCAGCCCAATCCCAGACTCAGGGGCTCAGTGCAATCAGGGACTGAGGAGGGGGGTGTTTAATCTCCCCCCTGCCGCTCCCTGAAGCGGCATCAAGCAGGGGCCAGGCCCTGAGTCGAGCTATCGGTGGGGTGGGAAGGAGGAAGGGGGTGGCTGGGCAGCGCATGTATTTAGCAGGAAGGCCAAGGGTCCAGTGCCCACAGCGAGAAGGGGGCCCAGCTGATAGGAACAGCCAGCCTTGCTGGGGGGAAGCCTGGCTCTGGGAATGAGTGGATGGCAGTGGGCTGTGGGGAAGCCCTGGGCAGACCACTCGTTGTGTCTGCAAATCCCTGAGCCCTGGCCCTGCTCCCAGCCAACAGCTGCATCACTTGTGCTGCTGAAAGGGGCTGTCAGCCAGTCTGGGCCCCAGGTCTCCAACCTCCCTCCACACCTAACCCACTGTGGACCCGTGCCTGGGCTGCCCTGGTGCAGGGCAGCTACACTTACAGCATCAGCTCTTGGGGGGCCAGCTACCAAAGTTGGGGAACCCAGGCTAGATCTCTGGCCGCAGCCCCCTACAAGCTGCTACCTTGTGAGCCAAGCAGCCATTCACCTGTGCTGCAAGGTGTGCGTGCTCACCACCCCCTCCGGGAACATGCTCTGCAGGAAGATAACCCCAGCTCTGTGATCAGCCTGAGAGGAGAGCAGCATCCCGGAGACATGGCCGTCTCCAGAGACTTCAGCAGGGTCCACTGGGCAGGCCTTCCACAAGCAGATACTGGGGCCAAAGCTTCAGTTTGCACATCTCCCAATCCAGTCTAGATCGCTATGTTCCCAGGGTGAGGGCTGAGCCTTTTGAGTGGGGCGAAGGCTGCCCGTGGCACTTGATTAACTGTCTCAGTGGGCACAGGCTGGCCCATCCTGGCCATTCCACCCCATGCTGGTACCAGTGGGACCCTGGGCTGGGGAGCAGAGTCCGTGGTTTGGCCAAGTGCATTCCTGGCCTTTGACAAGTAATGGTGCTGGGCAACCCAGTCACAGGCAGCCACCATGTCCCCACGCAGGCCCCATGCTATGGGACCCACCGGGGGGTACCCACCTATTGCAATTAGGGGGCCCCCTCAAATGCACCTGTTGAGGGGGGCTGAGCAAGCTGCAGTTCCTCCTGTGAGGGAGGGGGGCTCTCTCGACTTTCTTTCCCATGGTCCCTATCTCAGCTCCGGGGGAGCATGTTCCCTGGCTCATCCCGCAGTCATAGTCTGCATTTCTCTCTTATCTCTTCGCTGGCTCCTCACCCGCCCAGCTGGCCTGTCGTTTTCACTCCCAGTCCTGCTGCGACTGCCGGTCCCACACCTGCGCTGGCTCCTGGCTCGCTCATGCCACGCTGAAAGAGCTGATGGCAGATCCCTTGATAAGGGCCAGATGAAACAAGGCCCATTTATACCCCAGCTGGCTGAGAAAAGCAGGATGGGCTGGCAGGGTTTAAACACATGAAGATGCTGCGTGGGCTGGCTGGGGGCCTGTGGATTGGGTTGTGTTCACAACACACACAGGGCTGGTCCTTGGCCTTGTGGAACTCAGGAGATCTCGGCCAAGTCCTGCATCCTCGGTCCACTCACCCAGCCTCTCTGTGGCAGCTCCCCATCTGTGCCTGGGGCACAGGGGTCCTTCCTTTGGTTATTTACAGCACGAGATCTTTGGAGGAGGAAGAACCACGGGTGTGTCTGTGCAGTGCCTGGATCTCAGCCAGAACAGAGACTGTCTCTCATTGTGTTTCTGTGCAGCACCCAGCACAACGGGCCCTGATCTCAGCTAGGAAGACCAGCAAGCACGTGTGAAGAATTGGGAGGGATGGCAGGGATACCAGGTGCCTGTATAAGATAAAGCTCTGAATACTGGGACTGGTCCTATAAAATAGGGACATCTGGTCACCCTAATCTCTTCTGAGGCAATACAGGTGCGGTGCAGTGAGGAGGGTAAATGGGCCTCGGTCTGCAGAGCTGCAGACTGAACTCTGTGACCACTCACAGGCCCTTCCTGTCCACAAGTCAGCCATTCTGGGCTCAGCCACCCCAGATGCCGGCAGGACATTATTTATGCAAAAACTGAAGGGAAGTGCTAAATTTGACTGGCCTATTTTATCCCCTTGTGGGGGAGCTCCTCTCTTTGTGGGTCTGCGGGGGCCCCTCTGACAACAGTGGGTAAATCTCCAGAGGTGCCGTTCCCCAGCACCCTGAGCTCTGAGTGCTCAGCACTTGGCTGGATCCAGCCCAATGACACTACACACGACTCTGGGGTTCTCTCCCCGGTGGGCTTGTCAAGGGCCTGTGGCCCGGGGGGTTAACTCAGGAATCAACCAGACCAATCCAGCGCTGGGGAGTGAAGGGGAGATGCCTGCCTGGGACAAGAGGGGGGACCAGGGCGTTCACTTTGGGCTAAGCAGGAGGAGGGCTGATTCTTGATGGTTTCAGCACAGGGGGTGGGGGCGGTGAGGATGGAGGCTGAGACAAAGTCAGTGCCTTCTACAAGCAGGTGGGCCCAGCAGGACCCTGGGAGCAGGCACAGGCTGCTGAGAGCCTCTGTCAAGTGCGGGGCCCTCTGCCTCCCCCTCCGCCTGGCCGTTCATTCCTCCCACACCCCGTGGTCAGGTTAATATTCCCAGCGCTGACAGACGGCTGCTTTTATCTCCCCATGTGTTCTGACCAATTATTGCATCTCAGAACAAGCCATGACTTCTTTCCTGACCAGGGCCTTCAGGGACTGGCCTCTCACTCCTGGTCTCAGCCAGCCAGCAACCTGGACAGAAGCAGGAGATGTAGACTGAGCCCTCCTCTGGGCTGGCCAGACCGTCCCTGAGATCTCCCTTCCTAGCATCCTTGTTGCAACAACTCACGCTCAATAGTGCTGATTGTAACAACCTGCAGCCAACTCCTCTGCTGTCTTAGGAGCCATTCAGAGCTTCGCAGTGGCAAGAAGCATTCAAATTAGTCTTGCTGCCAAAGCTCCAGCGCCAATGACCTGAGCTAACAGGGTTAGCAGTGTGGTGTATATGACACATGGTCGAGCAGTTCTGATTCCAGCCACCAGAGCGCAGTGGGGTTATAAGCCCACTAGCGACACAACGTTGTCCAGCCTCAATATATTTACTGATCCCAGACCACGCACCTCCCATATTATGAATCAAGAAGCCCGGGCAGACTGTCAGTGGCTGGCCCATGGTGCCCAGATACCTGGTTTTCATCAAATTATTAATGTCTTAGCCCATCACTCTTGTATGCGCAGATGGGGGGGGGGGGCTGGCTGGGGGAGCTGGCTGGCTGATGGAGGGGACAGGGAATGGGAGTCTTCTGTGTCTCTGATTGGGCTTTGGATCCCCTAGGCCAGGGGTCTTAAACACGTGGGCCCATGGGCCGCATGCGGCCCCTAAAGCTATTTCACATCTACAACTACACGATCATTACCAATATTTGCGTTATCATTGTATGAAAAGGTTTCAGTGGTGGGACCCTCAGGCTAACATACTAGTCCTCATGCAGCCCTGTACTACTAAGCACGTGGCCCTAGTGGTGATTTGAGTTTGAGACCCCTGGGCTAGGCCATTCCCAGCCAGGGGCTGCAAGATGAGTTTGGTGGGTCTCTGTCCAGCTCCTAGGAGATGTCCTGGAAACATGTTTCCCCATCAGCATGGATCACATGTCACAGTGCTGAGCCCAGGGGCTGCGGGATCCCAAGCAGAGGGGAGACACGTTATACTGGCAGACCAGGGCATTGGAACCAGTCCCAGACCCCCTCCTCTGATGCGGCTGGTCTGGAACAAAGAAAACTCCAGTCTCCAAGGCCAGCCCCTTTCCAAGTCGTGCTGATAAAGTCTCACTGGCCACAAGGAGGCAGCGCCGCAATCAGGGTGCAGGGCCCACACCAAGCACAGAAGCTCAGTGTCCAGCTGCCGAGAGGCAGGAATAAGAGCAGAGGCTGGGGTGCAAAAGGGCCCAGGCAGGGAGCAGGGGAGCAGGAGCTCCCTAACATGTTAGAGATGGAGACGCAGGCTCCAGGCACATTCCTGCAACCCACCTTCACCACGATGCTGTGAACAAGCAGGTGGTGGCTGGGTCACTGGCACTGCCCCATCTCCCCCTCACTTCCTTGTTCTTCCCCCTCCACCTGCAGCCAGCGAGCGACTCTCATTTCCAATTGTCAGCTCTTTGCGGGGGGAAGGCTGTTAGGGGTGGGTGTGAGGTGTGAGGGCAGCCAAGTGGCAGAGCTGGGAGAAAGAAGAAGCATGTTTCTCTGAAAGGGCCTGAGCCAGCTCCCAAGGAGTCAGTTTGCCAGTAATGTCAGTGGCTGGAAGCAATCAGAGCTGTGTATCTTAGGTCACACCAGCTGCTGTCCTGACTGCTTTTGCTGCGGCGTTCTGAGCACTTGAGAGGTACAAGACAGGACCTCATGCCAATTGCTAGACAACTGTCGCCTGGTCCCAGGGAAAGTCCATGGTGGACACATGACGTTCCTGGGCCCGGCTGGACATGTGTGGCTCCATCCAGGGGCTGCCAGCTAACAACGCGGGCACGTTCCTTTACCCACACAGGCTGGCTGTGCAATGCTTGAAGGGGACTGTGGCAATGGAAGATGCCCCTGGGAGTGTTCCCAGCTTCTGGAAGTCATTCCTCCACTTGCAGGTTTAGGATCCTCTCAACAAAACCAACAAAATCCAGCCTCCCACCTACAACCAGCTCCTTAAACCACCTGGGCAAGAGACTGATACAGCCAGACTGGGAGGCCTCCAGATACAAAGATGATGGGCACCTGACAGCCGCCCAGGACACACTAGGTCTGTGTGTGCCTGTTCTGCAAAAGGAAATCTTAGCCTGCCTGGGAGTGGGGAGAACATGAACCCCTCCACAGAAAAAACTAAACCTAGGCTGCAGAAAGCCCTGAGCAAGCAGCATAAACAAGACTGGGGGGCAGTGCCACCTGGCGGGCACTGGAGGTGTTAATTTCCAAAGGGATAGCCATGTTAGCCTTGCCACCTAGTTAGAAGCCAGCTTCTGCCCCACTGCTGCTGAGGGGGGTTAGAACAGCCCAAGGGGTGGTGCAGAAATTGTTGTCGGGGCCAGACCCCACGTGTCATGCTTCAAGTTAAAGCTGGCCTCCCTTCCTCCCACTGCACTCAGCTCTGTGTCCTGTGCCACACAGAGGAGAGGGGGCTATACCTTCCCAACACCCCACCCCAGCTGTTTGGTTTGAAACCTGAGCCATGAAGTCAGAGTCCATCTAATCATACATCGGTTCACAGAGCTACCAAGGCTAGAAAAGGCCACACGATGCTCCACTCCACAGTGCTGGTCTTCTGCAGCAGCGAGTTCCCCAGGTCAACCATGCTTTACGTGAAATACTAGCTCCTTGTCTTTGTCCTAGATCAGTGGATTGATCTGTGGCCTGCAGCCCCCTGGGCTCAAACTGTGCCTAAAATTTCCAGGGATTTCCTCCATTCGAAATTTGTAGGGGGGTCCACAAATGAAACAAGGGAGAAAGCTACTGGCCTAGATGTACCCAGAGTTGTCAAGGTCAGAAGGCACCTTATTTCTTGGCATAATGCACAGTCAATTTGTGAAATTCCTTGCCAGAGAAGGCCAAGACTAAGACAGGGGTTAAAGAAAGAGCTAGATAAGTTCATGGAGGACAGGTTCATCAATGGCTATTAACAGGGCTCAACAAATCTTGGGCACCAGGCAGGGGTTAAAGTAAGCTGGAATGTTCTGAAATGCCGTTCTGGGGCCCACCATTTTTAGGGGCCAGTAGGAAGCTTTCCCCAGGCTGGGAGTTTTTAAAACTCCCATCCTGAGCATGCTCAGGGTGGGAGGAGCAGCACATGGCCTGGCCACTCCACTCCAGTGGCCAGATAAGGGGGACCTAGGGGGGCTTTGGGGACAGCCTCACTGTCTCAGAGGGGCTGGTGAGACCTGGGGTGGACTCAGAGGCCGGTCTGTGGCTTGTCCCAGCCCAGGGCTTGGACAATGGTGCAGCCCATGGCTGGATCAGGTCTGGGGCCAGATTGGGCCCGGGGCTATTAGGGTGTGGGAGTGGAGGGGAAATGCCACAGGGGGAGTGGGGACTGTGTGTCCTGAACATTTTTGGGGGCAGCAATGTCCCTGGCTGAAGGGGGGGTGGAGTGGGGGAATGGGGCCAAGGGGACTGAAGGGGGCTGGGGCCATGCGGGGGGTTGGTGGTGGAGTGAAGACTGAGGGGGTGGGGGGTTAGGAGGGCTGAAGTGGGGACTTGGGGACAGGGAGTTTAGGGAATGGGGATGGGGTCTGAAGAGGACAGGGGGAAAGAGGGGTCTGATGTGGATGCTAGTGGACAAGGTTGGGGTGATGTGGATTTGAGATTGTGCTTCATTTGTGAGGAAAGAGCTGGTGGGGCTCAAAAATGCCTACCTGGGTTGGGGCCCGCACATGCATGAGGGGGGCCTGGGCAATATGGGAAGGGGGCCTGGACATTAGGCGGGTTCCATCCAGCCCATCATATTATACTTTAACCACTGGCGCCAGCTCCCCATGGCACCCAGGAATTTGCCCCTGGTGCCTAGCTTTGGCATGATATCCAGAGAGGCAAATGGCCCTAGGCATCTGAAAAAGAGACAGCAGCACCACCAAGGTTTTCAGTTCTGGTACCCGCCTCGACCGCCACAAAAAGTGCTCTGGGCACTGGCTTGTTTTTTGGTGAAAGGACCTTCTGTGCTCAGCACTGCTGCCAAAAGTGCCAGTGGTGGACTTCTTTGCTTCACTGCTGACATCGTCAGAGGCAACAGCAGCCTTTCAGCAAGGTGGGGGGGCTGCACACCTAAGCACCTCAGTTTTAGGCTGGTCCCTGGGTGCTGGGACCTTTTATTGGGCCTGCTATTAGCCAGGCTGGGCAGGGATGCAAAACCATGCTCTGATGTGTCTTTAACCTCTGTCTGCAGGAATCTGAGTGTGGGCAACGCAGGGATGGATCACTTGGTGATTGTCCTGTTTTGTTGATTCTGTCTGAAGTGCCTGGCATAGGCCACTGTTGGAAGACAGGACACTGGGCTAGATGAACGCTTGGTCTGACCCACTATGTCCGTCATACACTTATTGTTCCTGCTACAAAGATCAACATCCCCTACGCACCTTTCCAGATCCAGGGATCCTCTCACAACATGTGCTGTACCTTGTCCAGTGCGCCACATACCTGATAACAACTGTGTGAGCAAAACCAGACAGTCACAATGCTGTCAAGTGAACTTGGGCAGGCAGGTCATGACAAAGATAAAAGCACCCGTCACCTGCAGGGGCGCATGTTTTCCTGACTGCTCAGCCCTAGCTCACATAGTAAATCTGCCCAGCACTTTGAAAACATGAACCTGGGACCCTAAATTCATTACTTTGCAGGAGCACCAAGGGTTAACGGTAGGAGCAAAGCTCATGAACTTAACCCTAAATGGCCAACCTCTCAGCCAAAGTCCTCAAGCCGAAGGCAGAAACCAAACCTCCTCCAACTTGGCCAGCACACCACCCTCTTGCCCAGGCCTAGCTGCCAGCACCTTGCTCTCATCTGCATCCGCCCATGCCGGGCATCAGGAAAGCAGACACATCCCCAACATTGCAGTCCGTGTCCTGCCCGTTTACCTCAGCCTGCCTTCTGTAGCCCAGACCCACTGGTGCTGCAGCCCCTCAGCAGAAGCACTCTGTTATACTTACCTAATACTGAGTAACCACCCCAGCATAGGTCTCAGGCAGTGTTTCACTGCAAGATCTTTGGCAGTATGACTCTGGCCTCTTCTTGGTACAGCTCTGTGAGGCAGCAGGAATAGTCCTCTCCCCCTTTTCGTAGGCCAGTCATTGGATGGGAAAGGCGACATTTTCAGATCTTGATACATGAGGTCCAGGGCCTTCTGCACAGAGATGTGCCTGTGACCATGGCACTCTTGTGGGAATGACATTTTGGCTCCACCTCTCTTTGGTTGGGGTCTGCTCTGCGTCTCTGCTCAGGGGCTAGGGCCAGGGCAGCAGATGTGAATACCATGACTCTTGTCTCTTGAATCTACAGCCCAGGAGATTGCGCGCTGGGGTGGTGAGAGAGTGGCAGCCCCTGGGCTTCTCACCAGCTCCCCAGAAGACAGAGCATCCCCAAAAGGCAGGGCAGGAGACAAAAACCTCATGGTGCAGGGTGGCTGCAGACATCCAGCAGCCTCATCTCACCCAGCTGGGGTTTTGTTTGTGCTAATGGGGCCACTACCTTCACTAAGAGCCACCAGAGGGCAACCTACCATTAGACAGAGCCTGATGCGGCAGAGCTGGACCTAGGGAGCCATCAGCCAGCCCAAATGCATGGGGAGCCTCTGGAGTGACTGGCGACCCAGGAAGTGTTGCAATAAGTGGACCCAAAACTGTATCATACCTGGGAGCTGACCTGTGAGGAGAAAGCGAGAGTCTGCATGGTGTCACAACGTGGGACAACAAACATGAAGAGGAGGTGTGAGAGAGAGACATGCCAACATCCTTTGATGTGCTTGAAGGGTGTTGGCAGGTGTGGAGAAGTGGGAACCCTCCACTAGGTTAATAAGGGAAGACACGGGTGTTGACCCTCTTTCTTTTCTATTTGGGTGATGGGACACAGGTGGGTGGTATGAGGTAGAGCCACTAGGGGGCAGGGGGGTCGTGTTTAGGGAGCCTGTACCTGGGACCCCCCCGCTGGTCACACCGGATTCAGCTGGTTGGACCAGGGGGCGGAGAGGTGGGCAGAGCGAGGAGGGGAACAAAGGACCAAGGGGAAGGAGGGTAGGAGGGAAATGGAGGGTCCAAGAGACAGGACCCTGCCCTGGGGTGTGGCCCTAAACCTCTGGGGGTTTCACTTCTGGTTGTTCTGAGGATGCTGATACCAACTGTCCTTGCTGTATGAAGTGGTTTGCTAATAAACCCTCTGATTGCCACACTGGCTGAGAGTCGCTGCTGATTGGGACGTCTGGGACCCTCCCGGAGGGAGGAAAACCCTCTCCCCAAGGGAGACCAGACAGAGCAAGAGTCGGACCCTCTAAGCCTGGAGTTGGGAGCTGGCTGCATGGAGCGTGGAGACCTGGGTGCTGGACGGGAGGAGACTCCACCGTAGCAGAGTCCTGACTGGCTGTGGACAGAGGGGATCCAAGAGGCTTGTCTGGGGTCTCCGTTACAGCAGGTCCCCCCTCCATTCTCTCTTCCCTGGACCAAGCCAGCCCAGTATTCTGATCACATTTTATCAGTTATTCCCCAGACCTTTAATCCTTTCCATTGCTCTGCTCTAGACTTTGTCCAATTTGTCCGTGTCCTTCCCAGACTGCGGTGCCCAGAAATGGCCACTGTAGTTCAGGGGAGGCCTAGTTAGAGTGAAATAGAGCAGAATTACTTCTCATTTCTTGCTTCCAACACTCCTGCAGAGGCACCCCAGAAGGATGGGTGCCTTTCTTGCAACAACATGACACTATTGAAGTGGGATTTTTTTCATCTGACAGCTTACGTGATAAATAAATTTGTTAGTCTTTATGTGCCACAGGATTCCTTTTTTGTTTTACTGAACTAGACTGAGATGGTTCCCCCTTTGGGACTTATCTTTAGTTTATAATCCTCTGTAACCGCAGTTACTCCTTCCTAGTCAGGCATTTCCCACTGCGCATGCATGCAACTGAATGTTCCTTCTTGCGTGAAGAACTTACTGAATTCATCTTGCATATTTCTGACCAGTTCTCCAGTTTATCTGGATCATTTCAAATTCTGATCCTGTCCTCCAAAGCATTTGCACCCCCTCCCAGATTGATATCGCCTGCAAACTTTACTGCATTTATAATGGCTGTGCCATTACCCAAATCATTTATGAAGGTATTGAACAGACCCACACCCAAGGCAGATCCCTGAGGGACAACCTGAGGTAGACCCTTCCAACTGGATTATGAACCAATGAGAAAAAGTGTCCTAGGAAATATGGTTTTCCAATCAGTTGTGCACCCTCCTTCAGTAGATTCATCAAGGTTATTTTTCCCTGGTTTCCATAGGAGAAGGTTGTGCAAGACAGTATCAAGTTGAGGTAAAACACCTACAAAGGTTTCCCCCAGCCCCAAGATTTGTTACCTGATCATAGAAAGGGGGGTGCAGAGAGGATGGAGCTGGGCTGTTCTCAGTGATGGCAGATGACAGAACAAGGAGCAATGGTCTCAAGTTGCAGTGAGGTGTAGGTTGGATATTAGGAAAATCTTTTTTCCCAGGAGGGTGGGGAAGCACTGGAATGGGTTACCAGGGAGGGGGTGGACTCTCCATCCTTGGAGATTTTTAAGTGCGACTTGACAAAGCCCTGGCTGGGATTGTTTAGTTGGAGGCTGGTCCTGTGCTGAGCAGGGGCCAGATTAGATCCCTCCTGAGGTCCCTTCCAACCTTCAGCGACTCGGTATTAGCAAGGTCTGACATGATTTATTCATGACAGACCCATGTGGATTGTGACTTATCACCATCCACGGGTCCCATGGCGCTAAGCCAGCCAAGGTCTCCAAATACAGAACTTAAACATCAGTTACCTTAGCCAGGGTCAGGGTCACCTTTGCATTTTTGTCTTTCGGCCTCTTTCCGCCATCTAAATTAATGCAACAGCAGCCCTAGGCCAGGCCTGTCAGTGGTGTTTGATTGCACATCTGAACTGTCCTCCCTTCACAGCTAATGGTGGTGGAAGAAGGATGGGCAGGCAGGTTTCGAGAAAATGCCCATTTGGACTCTATGCCCCCCTGTCCCCAGGATGAATTTCACAGCACAGCTTCCGTGGATGACCTCCCCCCAATTCTCACCATAGAGCCAGTACTTCATTTGTACTCAGAGGGGCTGGTGCACCAGCAATATTTTTTTACTTTCACAACTGAGCGGCAAGCCCAGAGGTGCCAGGGCTAGGAACTGCCAGGCCTGGAGGTGATGGGGCTTGGTCCCAGCACAAATTAAGCACTGCCAGTGCCTATGGCAGAAGCTTCAGGAGACTCTAAATTTTGACGTCAAGACTCCATGTGATGGAAAATCGAACCACATCCCCAGGTGACTCCTTCCAACAGTTAACAGGTGTAAGGGTTGGAAGGGCCATGAGTCTGTCCTGCATCTGCTCTGGCAGCTTGCTACTTGTTTGAAGGGTGTCCCCCATGTCCAACCACACCAGACAGCTGTGATGAAGTAAGAAAACTTCTTGGGCTACTTGGGGATGTCAGGGGCGATACCCAAATGTTCTTCTTTTCTGTTCCTGTACTTTGGTGATAGAACATGGGGGTGTGATAATTATAAGAACCACTGGGGGGAAAGGGGCTTTAGACAGACCTGACCTGGACCCCCTGTGGCCAGTTTAGACTGGGGGCAGGTCCGCTGGCCAGGGTGGAGAACAAAGGGCTGAAGGGGGAAGAGGGTAGTAGGGAAACAGGTATCTGAGAGGCAGGATCTTCAGGGGCTCGTCCACGAGTTTACTGCTAGACCTCCTGGTTGATCTGAAAGCCAACCTTCCTAGCTGCTGTGCTAACTGGATTGCCAATAAACCCTCTAATTTCTACACTGGCTGAGTGTCACTGCTGTTTGGGAAGGCCGGGACCCTCCTGGAGGGAAGAACCCCCCACCCCAAGGGAGACCAGACAGAGCAGGGGTCAGACCCTCTAAGCCTGGATTTGGAAGCTGGCTACACAGCACCGTGGAGACCCGGTGGGCAGGGAGAAGGCTCCACTGTAGCAGAGTCCTGACTGGCTGTGAACAGAGGGGATCCAAGAGTGCTTTCCAGGATACTCCATGACAACAGGACATTGCATCACAGTGCTAGGAGATGGGGCTTCTTTGAGGTCTCTTTGCCCTCTTTGCACTGCTGCTCTGCAAGACACTGGTCCTGGTGTAGTAAATGAATGGGCTAGCATGTGCACACCTTGCTGCCCTCTACTGGATGCAATGAGAACTGCTCAATGGTGGGCCTTTGCCCCCGTACTGCTCAGTGCCAACAGAATATCTCCTTCACTGAGTGGCCAGGCACCCTGGGTTCTGAAGCTGCATCTGAGTTTGATCCCTGCAGGCTAACAAGTGTGCGGTGAAGGCCTTGAGAGCCCATGTTATGCTACAAGCCATGCGATAAAGTCCAGCTTGAGTGTCTTTTTGCAGAGACGGCAACGGTGAATTCGTCTCCCTGCATTGTGATCTACAGGGGAGAATCCTCCTCAAGGCTTCACGCTGTGCCAGGACTTTGGCTGCCTAGCCCAGAGCAACAGCCTCTTTCCTCCACATTTCTCCCACCACTGGTCTCTGTCAGAGCCGTCCCCAATATAGCTCAGTAAAAATAGCCTCTCCCAAGGGTCTGCAGTGTGTTGGTGACACTTCCTTCTCTGGAGCGATAGAGGGTCCATGACACTGGGCTGAGCCCAGCACAGCAGGGCAGGAGCTTGCAAATCCCCTCTCCCCCATTACCCCTCCCAGGCATTTCAACCCTGGGCTCCCACACACACACCTAAGCCCTATTGAAGTCCCTTGGTCCTGGCCTAGCCTCCTGCTATGCCCACTAGGAGAGCTCGCAGCCACACCCTTACCAACCATCTGGGGGTGGGTACTTGGACCCCCACAGTCCTGGGCATCAGTATCAGCTTCTTCCATTGCATTCTTCACTGGTATTAAAATGCAGGGAGCAAATCTGAGTCTTTCAGGGGTGCCACGCTCCTCAGTCCCTTGCCATCTCCCAACGCTACCCCCAATTCACTCCCACCCCTACAGACTGAGGAGTCCAGCTCTCTTCTGACTCCCCTTTTTCAGGGTGTGAGGGAGTGGGGAGACTTCTGGAATTGTCTGGGGATGTCAAGGGCTGTACCTCAGTTTCCCTTGCTTTCTGTTCATAGCTTCTCGGTCCCATCACCAGGTGTGTGATATTGCAAGGACCACCGGACAGCAGATGGGCTCTTTGGCAGAACTTACCTAGACCCCAGTCCCCTCCCTACTGTTAACAGGTCGTGTTGGGGTAAGACCAAGGGGCAGTGTTATCCTACCCCTGAAAAAGACAAAGACTAGGGGGGGGCTCTGAAGATGAACAGGGGAGAGAAGGGCAGAGCTATAGTGAGGGTCTAAGGGAAGGGATCCACAGAGCATGGTCCCGCTCCTCTTGGGTGTTAGTCTGCTAGCAAACCAGCTATGCTGTGAGCCTGAGAGCTAATAAACCCTTCTGACTTTCATACCGGCTGAGAAGCAGGGCGCTGGGCCTTTGGTGGAACTTGCTGGGACCCTCCTGGGGAGGGGGTTCCCACAAAGGAGTCCAGATGGAGAAGGGGTGGAGCCTCTGAGGCTGCATTTGGGAGCTGGCTGCATGTGGGACTGGGGCTGACTCTGACTCCACCCTACAGTTGACTCCCATGCAGGAGGGCCTGGGTTCAAACCCCAGGGGGTTGGACTAGATGATCAGTGAGGATGGATTCATAGGATGGGTCTCATGAGGTCCCTTCCAACCCTATGATTTGGTTCTATTCTGATCACCAAGGACTATGTGGGGATGTTATTCCTGAGAAGCTCCACTACACAGGGCTATGACTGCCCACAGGCCATTTCCTCTAGTCCTGCCCCCTCCCTCAAGGACCACAACAGATTCAAATCCTGGCTTCTGTTGCTTATTCTTTACTTCTCCCTGTTGCAGAGTCCTTCCTCAGCCTTTCCCCTTCCCTAGCCTCCCAAGAGAACGCAGAGCCTCACCTAAGGGTCTCCTTTCACCACAGGGCTAAACCTTTCCTTTATAGCAACCACCCACTCCTCCCCAGCTGGGGCTGTGAGTTTGACACCCTCCAGGTGCAACCAGGCTCCCCTTAATTCTTTGTTGGCCTGGATGGGGTTGATGCCCCACCCTCATAGCTCTGAGCTTTCCCCCAGGCCCACATGCACAGCTGCCCAGACTCAGTGGAAATCTCAGAACTTCTCCAGCCCTTGCTGGAGAGACTGCAGGGCAAGGCAAAGCATGGATAATTTCCTGGCCACCTTCCCTCTCATAGACCTTCCAGCCCTTTGATCCACCAACAAAGGTCTTTACAGACCAGCCTGGGAACCACGCATGGTGATCACAAGCGTCATGGAGGACAAGTAATTCTTTCTTCCCCTCCTCAACCAATGCTCCACTAGCACAGTGGTTTTCAAAACTTTTTTCCTTTGGACCCAGTTGAAAAAAATCATTTACCTCCGCAACCCAACCGTTAATCTTTGAGCAATGCATTCCAGTCACGGCAGGAGCAGGGGGTGCCGTGACCCAGTGCCTGAGGGTCTGCGACCCAGTACCGCGTCCCCACCCTCTGTTTGAAAACCACTGCACTCACAGATGGCACTGCCAGTCCAGGGGGGACAGGATGGGGGGCCACAGGGGAAGATATTCCCCACCAAAATGCCAGGGTGAGGGCCCTGGAGCCTGAGCAGTCATATGGGGATGCAGAAGGGCTTGGCCTAAAGCAACACCCTCCCCTGCAGACTGCTGCCCTTTTAACTTATCAGGTTTAAAATCCTAGACCCACGGGGTTAAAGGGACCAAAAGTACCACCTGCTCTGACCCCTGCCACAAGACGGGATTGTTGGGTCTCACCTACTCAAGACAGGGGACCCCAGACTCCTTTTGAAACCTCCCACGAAGGAGCTTCCACAACCTCCTGAGGCATCTGTACCATCAGCTGACTGTACAGGTCTCAGGTTTTTCCCAAGATCCAGCTGGGGCCTCACCAGCACTGAGCAAAGCAGTCTATCACCTCCAGTGGCCTTCAGGCTCTGCCTCTGCTAATGCAACCCAAAGTTTCATTTACTTTTTTTTTGCAACTACATGGCAGTGCTGACTCGTACTGAGGTGTGATCCACCACCACTCCCAGATCCTTTGCAACAGGGCTGCTACTAACCTGTTATCCTCATCCTCCATTTGTGCATTTGGTCATTTCCTTACACAGAACACCTCATGCTGATCTTTGCTGAATTTTATTAGGTTGTCTACAGCCCAGTTCTCCAGTTTATCAAGATCCATTTGAATTCTAGCTCTGTTATCCACAGTGTTTGCAGTTCCCAGCCCCAGCTTTTTTTAAAAAAAAAACCCACAAAGCTCTCTCCAGGCAAACAAAGGGAAAATGGTGTGTCAGCCCCAGGAGGGTGTCGGCTTTCATTGGGCATGAGGGAGTGGTTGACCAAATGGCTATTGAGGAGGATCAGACAAACACCATTGAGCTGGCCTCAGAACAATTCAGTCAGCCCACAGATTGGTCTTCATGCTCTTTGGCAGTGTCCCTATTTCACAGAAGGGAAAACTGAGGCAGGGAGCTGGGCGAAAAGCCCTGCACATGTCCAGCGCGTTACAGAGCCAGGGATGCAAGCCCTGGTTCAGAAGGGTTGGGGGGAGGATTTCCTTGCAGGGGTACTGTGGAAGAAGCTCCAAGAGATCTGTGCTCCCAGGACCCACCCCGCTCACAAGACTTCCTGACGTAACCAGCAGGCTGTAACACTGCTGACTTAGCCTAAGTCCACTGACTAAGCAGGGGCAGGCTGGGCCCGTCTTCAAACACAACCTCACTCACACGACATCCCCATTTCTCTAGCTCTTTACCCCAAGGCAGCCAGCCACTTTCTCAGCTGGTGCAAACCGTCAGAGCCAAGCCACAGCTGCTGAGGGACTGGCCAGCAGCTCTATCTGTTAGTCTTAAGTGCCACAGGACTCCTTGTTTGTTTTACTGAACTAGACTGACACAGCTTCCCCTTTGGATCAGGATGGCTGCTGTGGTTGCAGCTATTGAACAGTGTCTGGGGGGAAACCCCTTCCAAGTGGTGGACCCCAACACAGGGGTCCCGGCTTCCCTCCAGGGTGAGCAAGCTACACAGCCTCATCAGCTCCTAAGATGGGCCCTGTGGACCTGCACCACCCCGACACTCTGATCAGTGAGTCCCTGGAGGCAGACCCTGAAGGAGACTCATCCACTGTGCAGGGGTCACTGAACTTCTCCAAGCGTTTGCAGGGCTGATCACCCAGCACTGCCAGAACATGTAGGTGGATTAGTCACCTGGGGCCAAGTCAGGCTGTAATTAGGCCTGGTCGAGTGGGGCAAAGTCCCAGGTGCTGAATTTTAGCAGGTGCAGGGGATGGATCTGGCTTCCCACAGCAGTTGGGGATCCCGGACTGGGGTCCCAGGGACGCATCCTGGGTTCCTTGCCCCAAGCACGAAATCTGCTAGTTATAGCTTTGGACCTAGCATAGAAAGTCTCTAAATTAGCCAAGAGGAAGGTGCGTTAAAGCTCAGCCGTCCATCTCTGTCACCCTATCTCTGTTGTTATGCAGCTGGGACATGTTGTTCAGGCTCACAGCAGAGAGGTGGGGATCCTGTCCCTCTAGGTCACAGACTGGCAGCTGTCAGTGTCCAGCCAATTGCACCTGTGTGGAGAAGTGGGAACCCTCCGCTAGGTTAATAAGGGAAGACACGGGTGTTGACCCTCTTTCTTTTCTATTCGGGTGATGGGACACAGGTGGGTGATATGAGGTAGAGCCACTAGCGGGCAGGGGGGGTAGTGTTTAGGGAGCCTGTACCTGGGACCCCCCCGCTGCTCACACTGGATTCAGCTGGTTGGACCAGGGGGCAGAGAGGGGGGCAGAGGGAAGAGGGGAACAAAGGACCAAGGGGAAGGAGGGTAGGAGGGAAATGGAGGGTCCAAGAGACAGGACCCTGCCCTGGGGTATAGCCCTAATCCCCGGGGGGTTTCACTTCTGGTTGGTCTGATGATGCTGATACCAACTGTCCTTGCTGCTGTATGAACTGGTTTGCTAATAAACCCTCTGATTGCCACACTGGCTGAGAGTCGCTGCTGATTGGGATGGCTGGGACCCTCCTGGAGGGAGGAAACCCCCTCCAAGGGAGACCAGACAGAGCAAGGATCTGACCCTATGCGCCTGGAGTTGGGAGCTGGCTGCACGGAGCGTGGAGACCCAGGTGCTGGATGGGAGGAGACTCCACCGTAGCAGAGACCTGACTGGCTGTGGACAGAGGGGATCCAAGAGGCTTTTCTGGGGTCTCCGTCACAACCTGACATTGCCATAAACACAGGAGGTAAGACTCAGACAGCTGGGAAACTGAGGCACACATGGCTCAACTAATCGCCACATTATCACATTAGTGTGTCCCTTTGTGGAGAACAAGGACATTTTTGGGGATGTCACTGAGCAGAAGGTTGGGATCTGGGAGATCCAGATTCACTTGCCAGCTCTGCTAGTGACCTCCCCAAGACCTTGGGCCACTGCTTCGTCTCAGGGGGCCTCAGTTTCCCCACATCTAAAACAGAAGTCCTAATCCCATCTCTCACCCACCCTGTGGCAGTGGGGGCTATTAAGGCTGCAAGCTCTTGGAAGCTGTTCACTAATCCCCACTAATGCAGTGCAGACAAATAAAGCCTCCCCCCAGCATTGTTTGTCAGCTCTTGTGGGGGGGGAACAGGAGGGGGAAGGTTCTTCTGCACAGCCAGAGAGGCACCTTGCCAGAATGATCTGCTGTGCAGGGCCCCCATCTCATACAGACCAGAGGAATGCCCCCTTGCTGCAGGTAGGACAGAGCACACTCAGGTATTTCCAGTGCTCTCATGCCAAGCCCACTAGCAGCCTCTACATGAGCAGCACTAGCTCCAGACAGGACACCCACTGCCAATAACATCCCCAGCAAAGCCCCCACACTACAAACATGAAGCCTCCAGAGCAATGGTTCCCAACCTTTTTGAGGATGAGACCCCTTTTTTTAGGCAAAAAAACTCTGCCACCCCCTGGCTGCAGCAGGGCAGCACCAGCATGGGGCACAATATGGCCCCTGTCACCCTGGGGGAGCCTCTGCCAGTGGGATCCAGCCCCCACTAGCAGAATGCAACCCCTGCACCTGTCCTTCCCCCAAGTCTTCCCCTCCCACTGGCCCATTCTCTGATACCCCCACACCCCTCCCCAGGACCCCTTCCCTTCCCCCCCTTTTGCTTGGCCAGAGCTGCTGCACCCCCTGGCTACTCTCCTTGAGCATCCTCCAAGCATGCTCTGGGCACAGGAGTTTTAAAAACTCCCTGCCAGGGGGAAGCTCTCTGCTGACCAGAAGCCTGGGTCTCCATGGGAGCCCAAGAGCCCAGCAGCATCCAGCCCCAGTTCCCAGCCTGTCCCGAGACCCCCTGGAGCCACTCTGCAGCCTCCCAGGGGTCCACAGACCCCAGGTTGGGAACCACTGCTCCAGAAGGATGATTGATTGATTGCTCTCTCTTTCTCTTTCTTTCTCACTCACTCGCTTTCTTGCTTGCTCTGCTCTGCTCTGCTCTGCTCTGCCCTGCCCTGCCCTGCCCTGCCTCCTCATAGCTTCTTAGACCAGCTTACTAAACCTAGACTGAGGTTTTAAATGGATTCCACTTAACCTCTCCTGTTGTGGCTGGAATGTCCCCCTCAGAATTAATTGCCAAGAGCTGGCCACGAGTTACCTACAAACACAACCAGGTGACTGAGATGGGTTAATTCTGCTCTCCTCTGCACCTGTAATTGATTGAGGCTGCACACTCAGTCTCTGGGTCTAGCTTGAACCCATTTCACTAGAATCAGTTAAGCTGATTGTGAGCATCCACACAGGGCTTTGAACTGATTTCAGAGTGAGGGGCTGGATTGGCCCCAGCAAGGGCTAGCCCAGGTCAGACCAGGGCCTGTTCGCACTTCACAGTCTCTGGATTTCCCTCTGCTCCAGGCACCAAGGCAAACCCAAAATGCAAACAGCCTCCAGTTGTTCTATTTTGCTGCAGCCCAGAATTCCCACAGGGATTTCCCATGAGCTTTCCCCTCCCATCCATACCACACCCTCTGCTTCAGGGAAGAGCAGCACTGGGCTGAGTACCTGTGCCACAGGAATTCTCGCTGGCCCCTTGTTGCACAGTGACATGCTCTGGGCACTGCCACAGTGGACACATGATGGTAGATTTCAATGCTCCACCCACAATGTTTGAAGACGGGGCTTTGGACTGTCCATTTGAGATTGGGGCCTACATTGTGACTGCAAAGGTTCAGGAATTCCAGCTCAGCTCTCATTCGAATTCACTGCAGCTCATGTTCCCGTCTGTCCACAGCCAGTTACATTCAGCACACATCATTGGTTAATTTCACATTTAAACCACTATATCAAAAAGCATCATTTATACATTCTCACTGAAATTTTCATGACTAGCACATTCCCTGATGCCGTCTGTTCTGTGGATGTAATTGCTGAGGTTCTTGGCATGCAGGAGAGCGCCTCTGTGACCAGGAAGGATGGAAAGAACAGTTGGAAAGAATAGATTTGGTAAGAATTTCATGAGTCTTGGCCCTGTGCTAGGGAGAGCCTTGGCTGTAGTCTATCAAAAATCTGGGGCAGGAACTCTGTGCTGCAAGGGAAGGGGAGGTATTCTTTTTCTTCTCTGTAGAAAAAGAGGATGAAGAAAAGACTCCTCAGGCTGGCTAGAAATCAGACACTTTTCTTAGGTGTCAGAGCCCCTCAAGGCCTGGGATAGTAAAGCAGGTTTTATGGGGAGGCTGTTAGGATTTCACCATTTTGTGCAACATCTACCTCCAGCTTGAATCCCCAGTTCCAGGATCTGATTGAGGCTTTGGTTGTAGGCCTTTTGGAATGACAACTGTTGGGTGCCCTAGGAGATCCTTTGTCCTTTTCCCAAGGCCCCAACTTCATGTTAATGCTGGTATTCGTCAAAGAGAGTGCAAATCTTGTGATTTCCATCTGTGAAGCAGCTGTGAGGGGATGGAGGCCAGCATGGTGGTGATGGCAGGCAGGGGGGGCAGGGGCGGGGTTAGCACAGCATACAAGCACAGCCTTTGCATGGTGGCGCTTTCACCTTTTCTTGGTCATGCACGGCTAGGATCAATGTGGGCTGCAGACTGCAGGTCCAGCATCCTGGGGAAAAGCTGGTGAGAAGCCAAATGCTGGGAGATTTCACTGAGGCAGAAATTTGTCTAGTCACCGCGGCTGGATGTGGGCAAGTGGATTTGCTCCTTTTTCAACCCCATCACTGCCAAGCAATCCACATGGCTTGTCTCAGAACTGTAGAGACATCATGGTTTGTGGGTGATGGGCAGGGGTTAAAGTGGACTGGACAGCCCAGAACGCTGTTCCAGGGCCCACTATTTTTAGGGGCTGAGCATTCTGGGCCCCCTGAAAATAGAGAATGGTGCCGGAACGCTGCGTTCCAGGGCCCGCCATTGAAAAATAACAGAACCAGAAACACAGCATTTTGGCACCATTTTCTATTTTTAGGGGCTCAAATACTGCACCGCTAAAAATAGTGGGCCCTGGAACAGCATTCCCTTGAATTCTGGCAGGCAGGGGAGGGGGACGGGCTCCCCTGCGCATGCACAGGCTGCACAGTTTCCTGGCCCAGCATGCTGCCAGTTAAGTACTGGGGTGCCCAGCTTGCGCTGGGTAGATATTAGGGATGCCTGAGCTGGGGATGGGCACTGTGGGCAGGGGGTAGATTTTGGGGGTGGGTATTAGGGGCTGGAGGTGGATTTTAGGGGCAGTAAAGTGAGTATTGGGGGTGGGTATTGGGGCTGGGGTGGATTTTGGGGGTGCGTGTTGGGGGCTGGGGGTGGATTTCAGGGACAAGGAAATGGATATTGGGGGAGGTGGCTGGAGGGGGTGTGGAGAAGTGGGAACCCTCCGCTAGGTTAATAAGGGAAGACACGGGTGTTGACCCTCTTTCGTTTCTGTTGGGGTGATGGAACACAGGTGGGTGATATGAGGTAGAGCCACTAGGGGGCAGGGGGGTAGTGTTTAGGGAGCCTGTACCTGGGACCCCCCCCCCCGCTGGTCACACTGGATTCAGCTGGTTGGACCAGGGGGCGGAGAGGTGGGCAGAGCGAGGAGGGGAACAAAGGACCAAGGGGAAGGAGGGTAGGAGGGAAATGGAGGGTCCAAGAGACAGGACCCTGCCCTGGGGTGTAGCCCTAATCCCCTGGGGGTTTCACTTCTGGTTGGTCTGATGATGCTGATACCAACTGTCCTTGCTGCTGTATGAACTGGTTTGCTAATAAACCCTCTGATTGCCACACTGGCTGAGAGTTGCTGCTGATTGGGATGGCTGGGACCCTCCTGGAGGGAGGAATCCCCCTCCATGGGAGACCAGACAAAGCAAGGATCGGCCCCTCTGACCCTGGAGTTGGGGGCTGGCTGCATGGAGTGTGGAGACCCGAGTGCTGGGCGGGAGGAGACTCCACCGTAGCAGAGTCCTGACTGGCTGTGGACAGAGGGGATCCAAGAAGCTCTTCTGGGGTCTCCGTCACAGGGCGGCAGGAGCTGGGGTTGGGGAGCTAGTGTTTGGGGGTCAGGAGCTGGGGGGTGGGAGGGGGGCCCACCTGTGCGGGAAGGGGGCACCGACCCAATTAGGAGGGTTCCAGGGCCCACCAAATTATACTTTAAACCCTGCTGATGGGGAAAGTCACAGCCAGGGTGACCTCTCCTTCCGGGACCCTGATCTCTCACTTTTTCTCCTGGCCCCTCAATGTTCATATGATAAAGAAAGATTAATACATCGTTTCCCCCTGCTAAACTTTCTCTTTGAAAAGACCCCTGCTTTTAAGATATCAGCAGAGGCTGAAGTGGCGAACTAGTCCTCCAGGAAACTCATACCCTTTCCCTAAACTGCACAGCCATGGCTATGGCTTCTGCTCTCCTGCCTGGCAGGGGAAAATCTCCTCATGCTACCTGGTCTTGCCCCCCCCCCTTGCAATGAGCTGTTTTCACCAACTTCTTCCTCTCCAACACATTTGGTCAGCAGTGAAATGGTTAATGCTACACAGCCATTAGCCCAGGAAAGCATCATAGCATTTTAAGGCCAACAGAGACCCCTTGATCCTGATCCTCTAGTCTGACTTCTTGTACAGGCCAGGCCATTGCACTTCACCCAGTTTCCTGTGCTGAACACAAGGATTTGCGTTATGTTGCCTATTCAACAAAGCAAAACCAACGGTTGGCCTGTGCCACCCCATAGGGTCTAGAGCCATGGCTCCAGCCGATCCCAGGAAGTTTTCATTGTAGCCCTAAGGATTTAAGACTTGCTCTTTTATTTTGTTAGGAAAACAGATTCTGCAGCATAGAGTGGGGGCGCCAGGCTGTTGGAGAGGTTATGTACCCCTTTCCTTCCATCTGAACCCTAGCTGGGGATCAGGGACATTCTCCTGCCCCTCTGGCAGGTGAATTTCATTGCATCAGTGTGAGGGAGCCTCACAAGAATCATCTTCTGCTCCTCTTTTCTCTTTGTGGATCAGGACCCTGAGTCTGCCACAGTCCTCCCAGGTCTCCTTGCTCCTACTCTCTTCTTGGCACAGCCAGACAGGATGAAAGTGCCATGGGAAGGGTCTGGCACCCCTGCCCCCCCTCCACACACCTGTGTAGTCATCTCCTTTGTCTGACCCCGAAAGGTTTAGCCCCCCCCCACAGGGTCTGGAGGAGTCCCCCCAGTGGGCCATGCACCCACCACCACAGTCAGAGTGATTCCCAGCCAGTGTGGAAATCAGAAGGGTTGATTAGGTCTCAGGATCACAGCGCAGACAGGCTGGTCTAGCTGACTGATTAGCAGTTCATTGCAGTGACTACCTGGGGAGGCCCCTTCTTGGGTCTCCCTCCACACTGTGCCCCTGGGGGACTGATTTCTTCCCCCAGCCACCCTCAGGGCAGAGCTTTAGCCCCTTCCAGTCCTTTGTCTCTGTTCTTCCTGGGCTAAGTGGTGACTCCCCTGATCTTCACCTGCTCCAGCAACTGGTTGGGGCACAAGTAGGGGATCCTGCCTACCGTGGCTGGGGGAGGCCCACCTACCCTAGTGGTCTCTGCAGTGATCACAGACCTGGGTCCCATCATCAGTATACATGACTAGAGCATGTGGGGAAACTGAGGCACAAACAGCTCTCAGGGAAAATCCCAAAGGTAACCCCACTTTGTCACAATCTGCACAAATCCAGTGAGAGCTCACACTTTGTGGTCCCAGCTCAGACTGCAGACCTGTGGGCTGCAGGGTGTCCCTGCCCCTGGCAGGATGTGGCAGTGCCTGTGGATCCATGCCAGTGGTCACTAGAACATCCAACTGCTGCCCCTCACACTGGCACAGGTGGCGTTGACCCAGACACCCACATAAAATGACCGAGGGATTTGGAGTCCTCTTCATGCAACTATTCTCTGTGTCCCCTGCCCCAGGCCCTAGCCTGGGAACTGCTCCACAGCCCAGGGGTCGGCAATAGGAAAACTAAGAAGAGCCATTTTAAAAACTCCTTCAATAACCCAGCATTTTGGGCGCTGCAGTGGGTGTAGGTTCCTGCTGGGGGGTGGGAGGGAGCTGGGCCAGGGGCGGGGCCCTGCAAGGTTCCCCAAAGGCGAGGAGGGGGAGCCCGAAGCCCCAGGAGGTGGCCAAAGAGACAATAGAGGCTCCAGATCGGGGGTTGCAGACCCCTGTCATAGACCAGGGCATGCGAGAAATGTCTGCTGCTCTCCACCCCAGAGGTGGCTGCATTTTGGTGGTGAACCGGGCCAGGACACGGTCCATCTCGCCTAGTATCCTGGCTCTGGCTCTGGCCGGGACCAGACCGACTGGGGGAGCACATCAAATGGGGCAACCATGAAGTGATCCAACCCGTCTTCCACTGTCAGCTTCCGACACCCCAGTCCTCTTGGCAAGCCGCCATCGATGGACCCATCCGGCCTCCAGAGCCTTTGGCCTTCACCACATCCCCGCGCAACCCGTTCCGCAGATTAACCGGGGCTGCGGGAAGCGCCTCCTCTTGTTCGCATTAAATCCGCCCGCTCCCCACCGATTTGCTTGGCCGCCCGCGAGGTGTGTGCGCGGTGCCAAGGGAGGTGAGGCGCCCCCGTTGCCCCCACTCCTGATTTCAGAGCTCTGCCCGCACCGCCGCTGGGCTCTCCTTGGAGGAGGGGGGGCGCCCTGCCCAGTCCCGCCCCGCCCGGCCTTTGCCGCCCTTCTTCCACCGTCCCTGCCCCGCCAGACCCCCCGGGGCCGGGGCCGGGGCCGGGGCCGCGCCCCGACCCCCCTCCTCTGTGCCCCGCTGCCCGGCCTGCGCCCACCCTGGGCGCCCTCCGGCCCGGCCGCCCGCGCACCCGCCCGGGCCCCGGAGAGGGGCTCCCCCCGGAGGGGGCGGCCCCGGCCGCCGAGCCCGGCTCGGATTGGCTGGCCCGGCGGGGGCGGGGAGCGGCGGGGCCGGGGCCGGGGCTGGTGCAGACGGAGCCAGACCAGGCGCAGCGGCTCCGCAGCGGCGCCTGCTCCGGCGCCGTCGCTCCCCCATGGCCGGCGCCCGCTCCTAGACGCCCGCGGGAGGCCGCAGCGAGCCGAGGATGGGCACGGCGCTGTCCCTCTCGCCCCCGGCCGCGCCCAGGGCGCACGGCAAGGGCGAGAGCCGGCTGAAGCGGCCCGGGGCGCTGATCTCGGCGCTCACCTGGAAGCGCCTGGTGGCCGCCTCGGCCAAGAAGAAGAAGGGCGCCAAGAAGGGGACCCCCAAGCCGGGCGCCGGCGCCCCGGGCCAGCCGGACCCGCTGGTCCAGCAGCGCAACCGCGAGAACCTGCGCAAGGCCCTGGGCGCGCAGGCGGAGGGCGGCGCGCCCGGCGCCAAGCAGGGGCCCCTGGCCGTGCCGGTGCCCACCGTGCCCCAGGAGCCGCCCCCGCCGCCGCCGCCGCCGCCCCCCAGCCGCGCCGCCGGCTCCCCCCGCCGCGTGGTCGTGCAGGCCTCCACCGGCGAGCTGCTGCGCTGCCTGGGCGACTTCGTCTGCCGCCGCTGCTACCGCCTCAAGGAGCTGAGCCCCGGCGAGCTCATCGCCTGGTTCCGCAGCGTGGACCGCGCCCTGCTGCTGCAGGGCTGGCAGGACCAGGCCTTCATCACCCCGGCCAACCTGGTCTTCGTCTACCTGCTGTGCCGGGAGGCGCTGCGCGGCGAGGAGATCGGCAGCCCGGCCGAGCTGCAGGCCGCCTTCCTCACCTGCCTCTACCTGGCCTACTCCTACCTGGGCAACGAGATCTCCTACCCGCTCAAGCCCTTCCTGGTGGAGGGCGACAAGGAGCGCTTCTGGGAGCGGTGCCTGGCCCTCATCCAGCGCCTCAGCGCCAAGATGCTGCAGATCAACTCGGACCCGCAGTATTTCACCCGCCTCTTCCAGGACCTCAAGCGCGAAGGGGAGGCCGGCGGCGGCGGGGGCAAGGACTGGACGATCAGCCTGGACCGCTAGGGCTTTGCCGGGGCTTTGGGGGCCCACGCGGGGCCTGACTCGCCTCGGAAAGGGGAGGCGGCTGCGGGCGGCAAGGGGTGAGGAGGGGAGCCCCCCTCCAGCCCCGTTTTCTTCGCTGCGCCCTCGACTCACAGGCCGGGGGGGTCAAAGCCGCCCCCACCCTGCTGTGGAGATGCATGCGCGTGTGTCCCGCCCCCCGTCAGTGTCCTGCGGCGCCGCGCCCCCGGAGCCCGGGCGGGGTCCGCCTCCGTGCGCCCCCCTCCCGGCCTCGGGCTGGCTCCTTCCCCGGGCCCGGGCCCCTCCGGCCCCCAGCGGCTGGGACGGGCCGGTCGACGTGCCAATGTTACCCCGATGTACAAAGGGAACCAGCCGCCGGGTGTTTTCTATCGTCTGTGGGAGAGATAAAGCGATGCTCCAAAGCCGAGCCCCGGCCTGCCGTGGATTTCTTCGCCGCCGCCTTATGTCTGGGGTGGGGGGCTGGGGCTGATAACGGGTTTGGGGGCTGCGGGAGCCGGGCTGGGCCTTGTCCCTCCGGCAAGCAGGCCGGGGCGGGTGTAAATGCAGATCCAGGGGCAGAACCGCGGCCGGGGTGGGGTGTTGGGAAGCAGCCGGGGGGCCGGATCCCCCCCTGCCGGGCGGTGAGGACACGGGGGCAGGCGGGAGCAGAAAGGGGCCGACGTGGTCCTCGCCCTGCAGCCGGGACGTCTGCTGGGGGGCTGGCAGCCTTCCTTGCCCCTCGCCGGCGTGCAGCCATGGTCCCCCGCGCCCCCAAGTGAGCTGCTAATCCGGTCACCCGTGGGGCTGAGCCCTAGGGAGCGGTGGGGATTGGCCCGGCCCGAGGAGCCCCCCCCGCACCCCAGCCCCTGGCCCAGCCCGGGGGGGGGCCGCCCCGTCCAGTCCCAGGCGCTCGGCGAGGCCGGCGCTGTCCAGGGTCCTGAAACATCTCGGCTGCTTCCCCTTGGCCCGCTGGGCTTCGGGGGCTGCCCCCCTGCACCCCGCGGCTGTCCGCCCGTCCCGGCCGCAGGCTCCTGGGGGAACCGGGGGGCTGCTCCCCTTTCGCTTCTGCAGCGTGTTCCTGGGAGCAGGCGCCTGCCATGCACAGCCCTAGCCGCCGGCTCAGGCTCTGGTGCTGAGTCACACAAGCTCCTGGGCAGAGCACGGTCTGTCTGTCTGTCTGCCTGCCTGCCCCCCTTCAGCCGCCCGGCATGTGAACTATTTGGCAGTCCCAGACTGCCCCCTCCTCTTGCCTGCCTGCCGACTGTCCACACGTGTTTAAACACGGTCCCTGCTTACACAGCCGGAGCAGCTTCCCCGAGGTCCTGAGACAGACACAAGGGCCAGGTAGCAAGGGCGAGGGGGGGCAAAGCATCCGAGCCCTTTTTAAACCTTAAACTTGTGAAGGGTCCCTCTGGCAGCCCAGCTAACACTTAATTCAAACAGGTGCCTAAAGGCTGGGTGGTTCAGCACCTTGCAGAACTGGCCCATGAAGGGGATACAGAGCTCAGGGTGAGCTGCAGAGCAGAAAAGAACCAGGCATTTTTTGTTTACTTCAGTGCACAATATAAAGGCCTGGGCAGGGGGCTTTGGTTTTGTTTTGTCCTGAGGGTGTCCCAGGCATGCGCAACAAATGAGCACCTGTGGCACCTTAAAGGCTAACAAATGTATTAGGGCATAACTTTGAGTGGGCTAGAGCCCTCTTTGTGAGATGCCGGCAGTGGATGTTTAGGCTGCTAGGTACATAGACACATGCAGAGATGGGCCAGTCACATCAGTATGTGGAGGACCGGTGCTAAGCAGGCCAGTGTAAGCAGTCTGTATGTGGCCCACTCATAGCACCTGGTGAGAAGGTGAGATTGTTTAGGGAGGGAAAAGGACCAGGTATGCACACTAATTTCTGTTGGGTTTTACAGCTCGGCCTCAGCCAATGACCATGTGAGAGAAAGGTCAGGAGGCCTGGAGATGGCCACCCTCTAGTTCCCCTTCCACAGCGGGATTCAAGGGCTACCTCAGCTCTCAGTAGTGGCCTGGCACTGGCGCACAGACCGTTAGTGGGGGCAATGCCTGTGGTATGAAAAGCAAGTCTTGGTTCTCAGACCCCAGCAAGGCTGCAGGGCTGACTCTGGAATTTACCTGGTGACAATCCTTACTCCTGGCTCTTTTCTATCCTGATTGTCACTAGCGGACCACTAAGGAGCTCATTGTCATACCCCCATTGGACAGGGGGAAACTAAGGCAGCAAAGGGCCTTGCCCAGGTAACCTAGCCAGCGAGGAGCAGGGCTGAGCCTAGATCTTCTGACTTACAGACCCAGGCTTCCTCTGCTAGGCCCCTGTCTGCAAACTGAGCGAGGTTGGTAGGTGTCTGTATCAATCACAACGTGGAACTGGGCTCTGCAAAATGTAGCACCACTGAGCTGCCCTTAAGAAGCATCATGAACTTTAGAGCAAGGAAACCCTACAGAGGCCAGATGCAGAGCAGTTTCAGCCCCAGCGGGGTCTCAGGGAAAGGTTCCTCCTGGCATGAGGTGTCCTGCGCCCCTCCTGTGATTAACGTATTAAGAGGGCCCTGCCTAGCTGTGAATTTAGCAAACTGGAGCAGGTAATTGAAGGCATCTCTAGAAATACACAAGGAATGAAAGAAGAGCTTAAATGCTCTTGTGCATTTAAGAATAGGCATAGACAATTCAACCGCTCTCTTACCCAGAGCATCCTTCCTGAGACACAAGCCTGGACCAATGGAGCCAGCCCTAGCATTAGCCCTCTGAAGAGGGATAATCTTCCTGCTGAGGGGATGGAAATAGAGATTCAGAGGCCAGATGGGCTGTCTGCTATTTTTTATCCCCACGTGTGTGAATTTTTCAGGTGCATGAGGCAATCTGGACCCAAGGAGCTGACAAGGGGTTAAAATCCAAACTTTTCTCTGAGTTCCCAGATCTGTCTATTTTAAAACTCATCCCTGGGACCCTAAGGAGTCAGCTAGGCCCAGGAGATAACGGTGGAGGACCTCAAGCCTCTGCCTTTGCTGGAAGTTGTTCTCTAACTTGTAAGTGTGGAAGGAAGGGCTTTGCATTGGGGGGAGGGGCGGTGCAGGCTTACATTTCCAGCACCATAGTGAATAGGACACCTCAGAAATATCTTAGAAGGAGGAAAGGGTAAAATTTGCAGAAGTGACTTGGGAAGTCACATTGCACTGAACCCCACGAGGGGCTGGGCCCTGTCTCTACTAAAAAGCAGTGTTGCTGTAATGGCACTGGTGCCACTCTTCAAGTACAGACATGGTTATTATGGAATAAAAGCAGTGGCTATGTGTGGAGCTACTTCCTTACAGGGCAAAGAAGACGATTCATAGACTCCTAGAAGAGCCTGGAAGACACCTCAGGAGGTATCTTCTCCAACTTCCTGCTTAAAGCAGAACCAGCCTCAACTTACTCTGGGCTGGAACCTGGGGAATTGCAGGAACTTGACCCCAAACTCCAACAAGAGGAGCTCTTGCATCCCCCAAGACATTGTTAATATGTCCCACCAAGTTGTGGGCTAGTGGGTATGCTGGAGTGGGGTGAGGTGGGTGGGATGGGTTAACTTGCAATAACTGTCCCCAGTCAAGGAGAAGCATCATCTCTTGGAAGGTTTTCCTATGCTTGTGTACTGCAGGTTTTGTAATGATGGGAGAAGGGAGGAGCAATGAATCACAGAATGCTGATGGTCAGAGAGGGAGCAGACACTGCCCCCCCCCAAATTAATCTGACCAATGAATGAACGTTCTTTATTTTTCTTGTAATAACATCCAGCACATCTGCCCAGCCCCAGGTCCTCATTGCTGCACAGATCCAGTCCTGGTCCCAAAGAGTTTATGATCTAATATTCACAGGCAGTTTTTGTTCTGCAGTATTCATCTAACTGTGCTGTTACATTTGCTACCCAAAAAGTTGCTTCCTCAATTTCCACATGTCCAGTCCACTGCAGTGCAGTGGGGAAAGTGTGGGTGGGAGGTCTTCTGTTCCAAAAGACATCTGGGTGACATTATTGGTACAAACTGTCTTTCTTCTTCCCTGGCAAATTCACAGAAACTACTGCGTCACCTTGGGGAGTTTAACATATCTGTTCTGAGTGGTGTCTTGTGCTCAGATGTGCTTGTGAGGGGCACCCTTATAACAGCCTGGGATTGATTTCTCTCTCTCCTAGGAGCCACCTGCTGCTTTTACCAGAGAGTCTTTGGCTGATCTCAGAAGTAATTTCAGGCCTTACTTGCAGGCTGCATGAGCCATAGGCCTGTAGCACCCCTGACCAGCGATGCTATCTCTGCACCAGTAAGCTGGGGCCAAGGTGCCCAGGTGGGAATTTTGTTCATGTGAGGTGGAGAAATGTCCTTTCTTTCTCCTAAACTACCCTCTCCTTGGAAGTAACTTTATATACAGACATGGCCAGAGGCACATGCAAGCCCCTGGCATCCCAGGCCAGTATCAGAGTTGGGAACCCAGGTCAGACACTGACTGGGAGCACATGGGATGCCTGGGTGAAAGGCAAAAATGATGATCGGTGCACAACACCCTCTCTTCACCTTGAGCAGAAAGAGGTCAGCCAAACCTACCTTTGAGAGGGGGGATGTAGCAGCTTCCTTGTGGGCCCAGCCTTGCAGGGTCCCATCCTGCTCCCAGAGTTTGTGGAAGTAGGAGAGAGTGGATAAAGAGGCTGCATCAAGGGCCAGAAATGGAGGACAGGGTTGACGTTGCACCAGCATGTCCCAGGGGCTAACCTCGTTTGCTCTATGTGATCTTCCCTGACCAGCCCCTGCTTGAGCACCATGGGGGCCAGGCCACAGGAGGAAAATCTATGGCATGGATGAGTGCTTATGCCCAGTGGATCAAAGGAGACCTTTCCATGCCATTCCACTCAGCCCCCAGGGCTCTCAGAGAGCCGCCTCATTCGCTCCTGGCCTGTTAACCCTGTTTCCCCATCAATTCAGGTTTTAGTGTCCTGGTCTGGCCCTGGGCCACAATGAGTGGGAAGGGGAATCTTTATAGCCTGTGAGCTAGTTGTCATGTCCCTAGGGACCTCTAGCCTGGGTTGGGGGAAGCAAACTCGATTCTGACCAATGCACCTGCCTGGAGGCTTTGTCAAGGGCAAGACAGCACAGGCAGCTCCGTGTCTTTGTTGCTGCATCAGCAAGGGAATAACATGGAGGAGGGCACATATGATGCTATGGTGCAGATGCAGAGGAGAGAGCAAAGGCCAGTTCTGGCTCCCTGGCTCATTACAACAAATGCAACTTCAGTCCCAAACCCTCTTTCTCAAAGCAGTTTCCCTTTTCCCAGGAGGACGGGCCTGGGTCACGCCTGTTGTGTCGGGACTCTAGTCTGCATTAACGCTTAATCTGGCATTAGCATGTATTTATCTGGTCTGCTCCGAGACTGCACAGTGGAGTCCAGAGCACCCCACCCCCACCCTTCAATGTGCGAAGGCAGGATCTGGGCTGCCTGATCCCTGCTGGTGCAGAAATGCAGCGGGAACTGAAGCAGGCTGCCATGCCTCCTGCATGAGAAGTGAGGAAAGGCCTCTGGGAGGCCTGGAAACCTGTCTCGTGTGCTTTCTGCCTGGCTAGTCTTGTCTCTTCCCCTCCCTTGGTAACCATTCCCCGCCTTCCTCGTCAATAGCCAGCCAGCGGCTGAGTACATGGACTATGCCAGGAGATGCCAGTAGTGCAGAAATCTTCCATATTAAGCAGCAGGCTCTGGAACAGAGTGTGCAGACACTCCCCCCGCCCTCCCCCCCCGTGCACAGTGTGACTGGCGGAAGTGCTCAGCAGCAGGCCCAGCAGAGAGACGCACGTGGCTTTTCTGAGCCATCAGAGGAAAGCAAATTGGTTTGAAGGGGGCTCTAAGAGGCATAGCCATAGGTCTCCCTGCCCAGTGGGTGTCACTTCACAGCTGCCCTTTGTCATGCATCCTTCTTCCAGACCAGGTCACCCGTCGCCTTCCCAGGCACCCCTTAAATCTTTCCTCCCTTGCCAGCAGCAGCCCGCTCCCCCAGACACTTGACTTATTGCCACTGCATTCCTGCCTCTTAGCTTTTTTCTCTCCCATGCTGTAGTCAATTGCATGGCTGGGGCAGCTGCCACCCTGGGGGGCAAACGCAAATTGGGGAGAGAGAGAGATCCCACAAGGGACTGAGTCTGAGCTGAGCTGCGATCGAGACAACTCGTCTGGCCCAGGAGTGTGCAGACCACTGTGGCCTCTTCGCCGAAAAACAGTGGCAGGCAGTGGTGGGAGAGGAGTCTGTCGATGTCTGGGGAGCAGGCAAGGCTGGCCCGTGGACAGTCCCTACTCTTTGCATGAGCTTAGGGTTGTGTTAAACCCATCTCCAAAATGGTGAGAGAACCCCAAAGAGTGTGGTCATTTGCTCCAGCCCTCCTTTTTTCTAGCAGATGTGGGACCTGCTAGGACAGGGAAGCTGCAGGGGGCCATGCATCACTGTGAGTGGAATTGAGCCTAAATCCAGCTGGGTGCCTCTCAGTGATGGAAAAAAACACCTGCTTCACCAGATCCAGGCTGTTGGAAGCTCTTGCTTTGTGCAAGAAAATAGGGAGACCAGGACTCCTGAGCAAGCTTCCAGTTTACCGTCTGGTCTCTGTGGAGCAGTTGCAAGTGGCAGGTTGATTTCCCAAGGGAGGAGAAGAGTCTGAGTCTTTGTATAGGGATAAGTGTTTATTTATGCTCCACACCCTAGTTCAGAGGTGGTCACAAACGGCACACCAGTAATCCCACTTTCAGGGATCTTTCCACCCAACCACCAACATCTGGTTCCTAAGGGGGTGCTAGTCTACCTCAAGAAATGACTAACTGGAGAGGCTAAGGAGGGGGCAAACTCCTTTGTGGCTTGCAACTGCTTCCTAAAGAAATTGTATCATAAAACTGAAAAGCCACAGGACTAAACACTGCTCACAGGCTAAGGAAAAGCATGGGGGACGTGACAAGTACCAGTGTCTCCTGGGGATTCCTGCTGTAACACTGTGGCCTACACCCACATGTTTGGGACCTGGCATCCATTAGCATGGACCTGGGCGCCTCAAAGTATTTAGGGAGTGCGGTGAGCACCTCAGTCTGCAAACCAGACATGCTGGAGGCAGGGTCTAGATGGTTTGAATATCTCGGCTCTGATGGTTGGACTTTTGACCAGTTTTGACCACTGATTTTCTGGGGTGACTGCTGTGCTGGGATTGTGACCCATCTGTGCCTAGGGCAGTCAACCTGCAAATGCTAAAGGCAGGGCAGGCTGTAAAAGGAGAACAGATTTTCCCAGAACTGGTGCGAAAGACTGAAGTTAGATTCCCCAACCAGTCAAAAAATGGTGCTCCTCCTCTCCCACGTTGGTTATCAGGAGGCTACAACAAGAAATGCACAGCCCCCCTTTACTGCATTTCAGTCTCTGGCTCCCAACCAGCAACTAGGTCCAGTACAGCGATGAGTTATTTAAACTCTATTCCCTTTACCAGAAATGGTCTCATCCCGAAAGGGCCAGCCATATTGTTAGATCAATGTAAGTCTGGATTATACCCAAAATCCCATGCTGCAGCCAGTCCTTCAGTAACTGAATGAAAATTGATTATAAAGGAAGGAAACAAACAAGAAGAGAAATGTGAAATGGTCAAAGCAATCAGATGACTGTGGAGAAAACTCAAGTCCATTCATCCACAGCCTTGCTTCCCTTTGGTGCAGGATCTCCACGATGTTCAGCAGGCAAGAGGCTGGCCAGGAAGCAAGAATTTCATAGCATGAGAAATGCTGAGGTTTTGAAAGTGGCTACAGTTCTGTCAGCACTGGACAGAACCGAGACCTTCCGAAAATATGCGTGAAAAAATAGAGCGGGAGAGAGCAACTGACTTCATGGCCCAGTAGTTAGAGCTATTCTGTGCGGAGGTGGTTGGCTCTCCATCCCAGACTTGAGAAACATTCTCAGCAACAGTCTGATCATAACTGGCCCTTCCCCATTAAAAGCTTCCCTTGGGTGAACTGGCATTGTTGGCTGAACAAATATTCTGTTGAAAAATTCCCACCCAGCATTGACACCTTCATGGAAGGGGAAAGTGGAGAAGAGGTGGAAGAAAGGAGATGACTCTTTATCAAACTATCTTTTTCCCAAGTATGCAATAGCCCTTAGAGGTAAGTGTGGTTGAGTGAAACTAAAACTTTTCAAAGAGCCTCGCTATAGAATCATAGACATGTAGGATGGGAAGAAGTCTTGATAGGTTGCTTAAGCCAGTTACATGCACTGAGGCATGACAGCAGATTATCTAAACCAGCATCTCTCAACAACCAGTCCAGGGACAGACTCCAGTCCCCGAGATCTCCCTGACACAGTATAGGAAGCCTGAGATCTCTTTGACACAGTATAGAAAACCAATCCCTGGTGTCAAAAAGGTTGAGAGACACACTGATCTAAACCACACCTGACAGGCATTTATCTGACCTGTTCTTAAAATCCTCCAGTGATGGAGATTCCACAACCTCCTCACATCATTTCTACCACCTCTTAACTGCCCTGACAGTGATGAAGTTTTTCCTTGTGTCTAACTAAATCTCCTTGTTGCAGTTTAAACCTGTTAGTTCTTGCCCCGAGTGGATAAGGAAGAAGAAGAATTTATCACCTTCCTCTTTATAACAATCTTTTATGTACTTATTGACTGGCTTCAGGTCCCCCTCAGTCGTCTCTTCCCCAGGCTAAACAAACTCATTTTTTTCCAGTCTTTCCTCGAAGGTCATGTTTTCTAGGCCTTTAATCATCTTTGCTGCTTTGCTATAAAACTCCCTTGCCGTTCATTGCTGCAGCTTTCCTGCCCTTGGATCTTGTGCTGCTATTTCACTAGCTCTCTAGTCATCACTGGGGCTCCCCAGGTAGACCTGACCTGACCTTTGAAAAACTTAAGCAGGGAGACAGGTAAAAAGACTTTGGGGTAGGAAAATCTTGCAGGCTTTAATGTGGCCTCAAGACCAAGTTCCAAAGAGATAGCCATGTTGGGCTATTTCAGTAAAACAAACCAGGAGTCCCATGGCACTTTTAAAGACTAACAATTTTTTAAACACATGAGCTTTCATGGGTAGAATCTCACTTTGTCAGGAGCATGAAATGAAAACTGCCGTATGTCCCACACAGAGAAGCCTGAGTCACCAGATAGTTTTTAGTCTGTTTTAGCAAATCAAACAAGTTGTTTTGATTCAAACAGGCCAAGTTTTATTTCCCTTTGCCAGTCATATTTCATCTCCAGTGAGAATAGAGCAGCGCTGACTGGGATGTGTAGTCTCCAGTAACACAGCGTGAGCTGGGGTGCCTTGCTCTGTGGCCAGGGAGTGGAAAAGGAGCCTGTCAGTGAAATAGTCGGCGTGTCTATCCCCTCGCTGCAGACTATCACCTACATGGCACCACGGTCTCCATGTGATCTCCTCTTCAGGCAGTTCCTTGTATGCGTCTCTCCAGAGCTTCTCAGCCGGATTTATTTCCCTTCCAGACTGGCTGGGGCTCCCTGTCCACATGGCTCCAGGTTGTGCCATTCCTCTGGTTACCCCAGCCCTGGATGGCTGAAATCCCATTCCCTTTTATTTCTTTGGCTTTGTGCATGTTCAAACCAGGGTCCAGCGGTGAGGGAGGCAACAGCCCCAGAGGATGCTCAGGGGACGTGGGCCAGCTCTAGTGAAATACCATCTGATTGTAGCCTGTCTCTCCCATGGGGAAACCCTCTGTAGGAGGCATGCTCCCACACCACTCACCTCCCTACCTTACTAATAATACCCCCTGTAATCAGCAGAGAGCAGGGCCTGTGAGGAAGCACCCTGGAAGAGGGACCATGTTTCCGGCAGTGTGGCAACACCAGGTTCTGTGCCGATATCACTGGACTTTGCAGAAGAGCTGAGGGCAGGCTGGAGACTGCTGGGAAATGGTTCATGATGCTGCTGACTCCTAGAGGCAGGCAGTTTAGCCTATTCAGATTTAGGAGTGGCTCTCTAGAGAGAAAACAAGCAAGGAGTCCTATGGCACTTTTAAAAAGTAACTGATTTATCTCATGGGCTTTCTTGGGACAAAATCCCACTTCATCAGATGCTCAGAAGATGGGGACCTTACAGAATTGGAGGAAAATAAAAATAAATTTGCTCTGGAGGGAGCAAATCTGGGGGGGGGGAAGGGGTGACTGAGCAAGTTAGAGGGAGGAGCTTTTGGAACAGCCGACCATGAGAAGAACCTCAGGAATGGTCCGTATGTTGTCTACTATTCACATTTGTTAATAAGGGCAGACACTGAGGAAGTGCGTGGTGAGTGAGTCTGGACACTTCCGTACCACGAAGTTATGTTCGCCATGCAGCAGAGTGATTAAGGGCCTGATGCCAAGATCCCCTTTGCTTTTGGGTCAGGCCCTGTGTGTGCTGAAATGTGAGTGTTGGAAGAATTGTGAAGCATGCATAAACTGAGGATAATAATGATAGTGCTACAGTGATCACTGTTGTGTGCCCCCCCCAACAGGTTTTCACTTTTCTATTTGGCAAATGACTATCCCCCACCTCCAGCCTCCTGAGGTTTGGATGAAGCTACCCCCGACAAGACTCTTTTTGTTCAACTTCAAAGCATCCTGCTCTTTGTCAGTGCAGAATATCTTTCTTTGTGCCACTTGCTGGGAGTCATGCTTGTTCAGTAGATAGATGTTGTTTCTGTAGGCCCTATAGAATTGTAGACTATTGGTCTTTCACATTGGAGCAAGAGCGTGAAAGAGCGAGGGCAACCCTGGTTTTACAGTTACAACCTTTGTGAAGGCTGGTTGTGCTTTTTCCTCAAAACTGTTTTCACTGTGGAAGAAGAACAGCCATCTAAATTGCTGTTTTCCCTTCCCGGGGTCTTGCTAATTCCTGGTTAGCAGGGAATTAAATCCTTGAAGCATCGCACTCAATGGAAAGGAGCTAAGGGTGTTTTTCTGTTTCAATGATCTCTGATTAAGCAAACATGGACTACCAAGGCTACTGCCTGTGGTAGAAGCCAGATGTGCAGGCCAGATGTGCTGACAAGGTAAACCGCAAAACAAACAGATGCAAAGGAAGGTGACAGCGGGCAGGGCGGGGTGGAGTGAAAATGAGCCCCCATCCTAAAATCCATCCGTTCTGATCCAGCCTGGAGTATTCAGAGCAGATTCCTTTCCTTCCCTTCCCCTCCCCTCTGCAGCCTGCAGCAGCTAATTGTCAGGGGGGAGCCTTATTGGGAATTCCTGTTACAAAATTGTGAATCAGGCACATGGCACATGGCTGGGGAGCGCCGGCGTGCTGATTGGTTGGATTTTGGTGCAGTCTGTTCAAAGCTGTCAGCTGGTGACTGAGAAGTGCAGTGCTCGCTGAGCGGGGTCAATGGCCAATGGGATGCCTCTGCAGCGTGGTAACTATGGTAGCCAGGTGGAGAAAAGGGGGGTGTGAGGATGGGGCTGTGCCAAGCTCTGACAGTTCTTCCCTGAGCAGAGATGGGGAGTACCAACAGCAGCATCCCTAGTTGCCATGGTAACGTCACAATGACACAGTTAACCAGGGCAAACATCATATAGAAACTTGCTAACGAGGTATTTCTCAGTCCCCCTCCCCCACAGCTGTGGGACCTGAGCGGCTCACCCCCTGCGCAGGCGGCCTGGCCTGATGAGTCATTTCCAGCAATGCTGATGCTCACTGTGTCCGGAGTGGCAGTGAGTTCCCCAGGCAGGGCCTGGGACAGATCTGTCTTCCCTGGGCAAGGCAGTGATGGAAGGCCCTGGTTACAGAGGGAGCCAGATTTGATCCCACGGGGGGATGTGAACATCAGGCCAGAGCCAAGGCCCTGGGCTCTGTATCGGAGAGGAGCTAGCGGAGGAGGAGGAATGTCAGAGGGATGGGCCTGCGGCACCTGGCATCGCTGAACAGATGGCTCCTGTGCCTGGACCCACTGGAGTTTTCTCAGGGTGGGCAGGTGTCCCCATCAGAGCCTCAGTTTCCCCCTCTCTCCCACGAGGAGTGCTCCATCCTGGCCTTGTTGGCAAAGGACTTTGAGTTCCAGGGCCTCCAGCTCCAATGTCTGCTCACGTTGCTGATTGCAGCTTCCTATTGGCACGTGCAGATGTGACTGAATAGGGAGACTCCTGGGATTGTCTCAGGGTGTCCTGGGCAGAGGTGGCTTTTGGGGTAGCTGAGGGCACCAAGTATTAAGGGGCCTCTGTGGAGAAGTGGGAACCCTCTGCTAGGTTAGTAAGGGAAGACACGGGTGTTGACCCTCTTTCTTTTCTATTCGGGTGATGGGACACAGGTGGGTGATATGAGGTAGAGCCACTAGGGGGCAGGGGGGTAGTGTTTAGGGAGCCTGTACCTGGGACCCCCCCCCCGCTGGTCACACTGGATTCAGCTGGTTGGACCAGGGGGCGGAGAGGTGGGCAGAGCGAGGAGGGGAACAAAGGACTGAGGGGAAGGAGGGTTGGAGGGAAATGGAGGGTCCAAGAGACAGGACCCTGCCCTGGGGTGTAGCCCTAATCCCCTGGGGGTTTCACGTCTGGTTGTGCTGATGATGCTGATACCAACTGTCCTTGCTGCTGTATGAACTGGTTTGCTAATAAACCCTCTGATTGCCACACTGGCTGAGAGTCGCTGCTGATTGGGACGGCTGGGACCCTCCTGGGGGGAGGAAACCCCCTCCACGGGAGACCAGACAGAGCAAGGATCTGTCCCTCTGAGCCTGGAGTTGGGAGCTGGCTGCACGGAGCGTGGAGACCCGGACGGGAGGAGACTCCACCGTAGCAGAATCCTGACTGGCTGTGGACAGAGGGGATCCAAGAGGCTTTTCTGGGGTCTCCATCACACACTGCAGAAAACATGATACCATATTAATCCTGTAAAATAGGTTATGGGCATTCCCAAGGAAAACTTGCATGGGCTAATTGGCATAAAATTGCACAATCACAGTGCAACAGACCATGCTGCCAGCTTTGCCCACATATCTGGGCAAAAGACACCATTACAGGAACTAATCAAACCTGCTGCTCCATCAAAAGCTCATTTACCTGCTCATCCACCACTGTGATTTATGCTATCACGTGCCAGAAATGCCACCCTGCCTTATATATTGGACAAACAGGACAATCTGCACAAAAGAATAAATGGGCACAAATCTGACATCTGAAAACACAACACTCTAAAACCAGGGGATCAGCATTTCAATCTTTCTGATCACACTATTGATGATTTATTTACTTGCTGTGCTCAGACAGATAATGCCAGATCAAGGCTTCAAAGAAAAGTGGCAGAGCTCGAATTTATTTGCAGATTTGATTGCATTGCTTCAGGGTTTAATAGGGACTTTGGATGGTTTTCTTTCCAACAGGTGATTTGACCTCATCTTCATCTGTATGCTGTTCCCCAGTGTTTGAATCATTACAACTGTTTTGATTTGCTGTTACACTGTGACCTGTTCCCATGACTTACACTTCCCTGCATTTATTTCCTCACATTCTGTAAGTTCCCCCATCTTCAAAGCAGCTGACAAAGTGGGATTTTTCTCCCATGAAAGCTCATGCAATAAATAAATTTGTTAGTCTTCAAGTGCCACAGGACTCCTTGTTTGTTTTACTGAACTAGACTGACACAGCTGCCACTTTGGAACCAGAAAAATCATATAGATCATAACCCAGGGTGCACAGATGTGCATCCCATGACACATACACCAAACACGAGTTATCTGGGCTGTTTCTCTGCTCCCTAGGTACACCCCAAAGAGCAGTCTCAGCAGGCCAGCTGCTCCCTCTGCCTGTGTTTCAGGGTGGTCCATTCCACAGCGGAAACATGACTGGGGGGGGCGGTACCTGAACGCCACCAGCCGGTGACCTCGTATCAAGTTGTGGTGCCAGGTGAGTGCTCCGGCCCTGATGCCTTCTCAAGGAGTTTATACCACGATTAATTCTCTGACTGTTGGGTCTCATCTCTCACCCCCCAGCAATAACAAGGTCACTGCACTGCACCCACACCCCTGCCTGGGTGAGTGTCTCTGTACTGGAGCTGCTGTGACAGAGAGTCAGTGAAAGAGGAAGCAGCAAGAGCCTGGCTCCCCGGATGCTGTGGGGTCAGGGCACACCTGCACCTCCACGCCTAGGCAACTGTCACTAGATGAAGCTGAAGGTGACCATCCAACCTCATTAGCCGTGAGACTCCCCACACAGGTTCTGCTGTGGTGCGAGCAAACGCCAGCTATGCCTTGCACAAGCCAAGGCAATGTGCAGGCAATAGCCCCCTGGCCCTTAGGTGAGTCTCAGTCACTATCTCTGCCATACAGGTGGGGAAACTGAGGCACAGAGCAGGGCAGGGCTGCTTGAGGCCACGGAAGACCAGACGCTACACGGGACTCCGTACCTACGCGGGAGATCAGCCTCCATGGCGTGTTCACTTCTAGGCTTCCTTGCATAGGCTGGGAACCAGGCAGCCAAGCAGGGTGTCAGCTGTTGCTGAAATGCTGCGCGCTGCAGCCGTGACACCCACTGGGGAGCTTCTGACGCCAGACAGCTAGGACCTGGGGCAAATCAGCGAGAAGAGCCCAGCTGGCCACAGGGCCCAAGAGACTCCAAGTAGCCCCTTCCTCATGGCGGACCACAGTCCATCCTAGTTGCTATAACGCTCTCAGGAACAGACATGGCACTTTTCACGCTTGCCCTCTCCCCACCCTTCTGCTGCTTGGATCCCACACCCCTTTCCATACCAGAGGCTAATAGGGCTGGCTGCCCCGCCACCCTCGCCAGAGGCACAGCGACTCCCAAAGGGCAAGTGGGGGAGTGAAACCCCGACAGCATCCTGGCTCAGTCAACAGGGCTGTCAGGCCAGGCCCAAGGATTCCCGTTGGCCCCCTGCCCACAGCAACCACTCTGCACAGCCAGCCCCAACAGCATCTGCTGCTACCTGTGTCCTCTCTAATCAGCTTACTGCATGGGATCAGGGGGATCAAGGCAGGAGGAAACCAGGGGCTGACGTCATGGCAATCAGGGGATGCACTGTGCTGGGAGTCGGGCTGGCTCTGGGCCGCACTTCTTGGGAACTAGTGGGCAGCTCGGCTGTGTTTGGGTGACTGGTGCCCAGAGCGTGCATGGTGCTCCATGCAGGGGCAGGTGCCATCCTGTCAAACGTACATCACTCTGGGGTCCTGGGCCAGAAAGTGCCTGTTTCATTCAGTGCAGGCAGGGAGAGCACTTTCATGGGGGTGGGGGATGGCGGCAGTGAGGGTCACCACCTCCACGGGGAACAATCCTGCAGAATATTGCCTCATAGGGCCTGAGCCTAGACACGAGGCACCTGATTGGAGGCACCTGATTGGAACTGATCCTCTGGGGTGAGTCATTTTATCCAGCCTCATTCTGCAGAGGAGGTACCTTCTCAGGACTGATACTGCGGGGTGAGATGCCTCATTGAGCCCAGTTCTGTAGGTGAAGTATCTTATTGGGTCTGGTCCTGTTGAATGTCCCACTTATTATCCTAAGTGCAGGGTCATAGTGATGAGGAGGAGTCCAGTCAGGGAGCAGGACCCTTTTGTACAAGGTGCTGTACAAATACAGAACAGAAAGTCAGTTCTCCCCAATCCCACTCATGGGGGGTTCCCATCAACAGTCAGCCTTCAGGAGCAGCTGTTTTGCACACCAGAACTAGGCTTCCACACACCATCCAGCATGTAACCCTTTCTTCTCCAGGGAGCAGACACATTTCTCTGTCTCTTTTGGGATTGTTGTGGTGAGCTGCCCCAATAGCAGGGACACCCATCAATCACTTGCAACAGCTCCCAGCCCTGGTAGGGCTGGGTTTTAATACAACAGGAGGTGATCAAGAGGCACACGAGATGTGACAAAGATGATGTCTTGGCTTTGTGTGAGTAGGATACTGCCGCCTCCTGGCGGCTCAGAGGGGAGGAAACAGATCTACTACTGGTGCTGGTTAACGGCATTCCCCTTTAGCTCAAGGGGGAGTGCGGCGCTGAAGACACAGAGGTCTCATCCCAGTGTCACTGGAACAAAATGTCTGTGGCCTGTCAGAGCCCCAGGGCTTCCCTGTCTCAAAGGGGCTGAGAGACACAGAGGATGGGAACTTGGGGGGACAATGACTATGACACAAACTACCCAGCGTCTTGCCCCAGGTAATGGCATTAGCGTAGTGCTATGTAGAAACGGGAGACTTAAGCTGAAATGACAGAGTGGTCAATAACTATGTCTCCTTTACTGTGGGAAAGACAGACAATGTGGTCATATCGTTTGATGAGGCTGAAACATTTTCTATTCCAGCCATAACCAGGAAGATACTAAACAGCAGGTATGTAAAGTTAGATATTTTAAATCAGTGGGCCCAGAGAACCTGCATCCAAGAGCTTTAAAAGAGCTGGCTGAGGAGTCCTCTGAACCATTAACGGTGATTTTCGGTAAGTTTTGGAACACTGGGGAAATTTCAGAAAGCTAGAAGAAAGGTAAACAGGATGACCAAGACAGTTACAGACTTGTCAATCTGACATTGATCCCGGGGTTGATATGGGCCTCGATTAATCATGAAAGGAGGGTAATAGAGCTATCAGTTATCTGAATGACAGCATAAAATCATGACTGATAACATTCTGAAGATAATCCAAAGAGCTGAAGAGTGGTAAATTACAAAGAGGATGAGTCACTGAGTTGGAGCAATCCAGCTCTGGCTGCAAGCAAACACCGTAAAGCCATACATCTAGGCACAAATATGCAGGCCTTCCTTACAGGACAGGGGACTCTCTCCTGGAAAGCAAAGACCAACTGGGGGCCAGGATGAAGACTCAGTCAAACATGAGCTTGCAGGACAACTTCCCCAGAGCAACACTGTGGCCAAAAGAGATAATGCAAAATAGGAATCTCGAGTAAGGGCACAGAGGCTATTTTACCTGTGTATGTGACACAAGTGCAATGTCTGCTGGGCTCCAGCATCCAGTCCTGGTGCCCACAATTTAAGAAGGATGTCAATAAATTGGAGAAGGTTCAGAGAAGAGCCAAGAAAATGATTAAAGGATTGGACAACTTGCCTTTGAGCGAGAGACTCGAGGAGCTCCATCTATTTAGCTTGAGTCAGAGAAGGTGAAAAGGTGATTTGATCACAGCCTTTAGGTGCCTACAGGGGAACAAATATTTATTAATGCCTGGAAAGGCCAGATGCAGACCAATGATGGGAAGTTGAACCTAGTCAAATTCAAATTTGAAATATTTTTAAAATAATTTTTGCAGCTTTTGAGCAGTGAGATAAATTAACCATTGGAACAACACATCCGGGGCTCTGGAATCTCCTTTACTGACCATTTTTAAATCCAAACAGGAAGTTTTATCTAACAGCTCTGCTCTAGTGCAGACTGGAATTAATTCAGGACAGGGCTCTGCCCATGCAAGGCAGGAGGTCAGATGAGATGAGTACAGAAGTCAAAATCACTGCAATGAACCGTCTGCCCCTCAGAGCTCAGTGCACAGGTCGCTTATAGAAACCAGCCCAGCATGTCACTCCACTCGCCCCTGGGACCAGGATTACAGCAACTGATCTACACAAGCCAGATGCTACTCATGTCACCTGCTGCACAACTGGGAAATGTTTGGGTACACAGGGGTGCATGTGAGATAGACCCCTAGATTCAGAGTCCAAGGGGAGATGAGAATGGGGAAGAAAAGGCCCTGTTCTGCACCAGGACTTGAGTCCTGCAGCCTCCTTATCAGCAGGTCAGGTGCTTTGTTGCCTTTTCAGGCTGAGAGCATTTTGCACACCAGGGACTTCTTCTGCTGCTACCCCCTCCCTCTCTCCCACCCCTTTCTGTTTCCCTGTCCCTGCAACCCCCATTCTGGGGGCTTTATATGTTCCCCATTACCCTCTCCCCATGTAGGGGCCCCTCATTTACCCCTAATGCCAGGAACTTTGTGTGTCCCATCCATTACTCCCTCCTCATATGAGGGTTCCACATTTCCCTGCATGTCAGAGCTTTTCGTGTTTCCCCACTGCTCCCTTTCTTTATGGGGGGGTTCCCCTTTCCCCTTAATCAGAACCGTAACTACTGTTTATGGCGCCCCTTACAATGACTGGTGCCTGGGGCGAGCAGCGCCAAATGTGCCCTTTAATGGAGCTGCTCAATGGAGGCACTCCAGTGTGCCCAGGACAAAGCCCCATTCGCCCCGCCATAGTTACGGCCCTGCCCCAATACCAGGGTTCTGTGTGAGAACTAGGAAAATGCTCTGAGTTCAATGTTAGAGCTCCTATCGCTCAGCCGAGTGACTGCCACTGTCTGACCACCAATGCTCAGGTCTAGGGTCCAGGCGGAGGCTGAGCGTTCCTGCCTCATGGTTGAGCATAGCACTTGGGCCCAGATGTAGCTGGAAGATTTGTCTCATGCCCCATCCCTGGGGCCAGAGGTGGATTAAAGAGACTGTAAAGGTAGAAGAGGCTTGGAATTGCTTCAAGTCAAGCCTTCAGGAACTATCTGAAGCCTGCATTCCGACGAAGGGGAAAAAATTCATAGGGAAGAGCTGTAGACCATGCTGGACAAGTGAGCATCTCGGATAGGTGACTAGGAGGAAGCACAGAGCCTACAAGAAATAGAAGATGGGACAGATCAGCAAGGAAAGCTAACTCTTGGGCTATGTTCACACACAAACTGCTTGTTTCGAAATGATGTTTTGAAACAAGCTGTTTTGAAATAATGTTTTATTTCGAAACACCTTATTTCGAAAGACAAAAAAGTGTCTTCGAAATAAGGGAAACGAAATAGCATGTCCACAGTGTGGACATGCTATCTCGCTCCGAGGGGGCTGCAGACCCTCATGGGGTGAGAGGAGCCAGTGGCTCACCCCACAGGGGTCTGCAGAGGGCTGCAGACCCTGGTGGGGTGAGTGCAGCCCGGATCTTCACCCCGCCAGGGTCTGCAGGGGACTGCAGACCCTGGCGGGTTGAAGCGTAGCCAGTCCCCTCCAGACCCAGGTGGGGTGAGCCTGCCTGCCGGCAGCAGCTCACCCCGCGGGGGTTGGCAGCCCCCTCTGCCAGCCAGGGGACACCCCTCAGCACCCTTGCCAGGGTGCTGAGGGTTCCCTGGCCGGGGTGCTGAGGGGGTGGCCCTTCCTCCCAGGGTGCTAAGCACCCTGGGATGAAGGTCAAATGTCGTTTCAGAACAGTTTGTTCCGAAACAACATGCCCCCATGGGGTTGTTTCGAAACAGAAGTAGATTTAAGCCGTTTCAAAACACGGCTCCCATTTCAAAACAAGGGAACCCCTTGTTTCGAAATGGGAGTATGTCGTGTGGACATGCTGTTTCTTATTTCGAAACAACATCTGTTGTTTCGAAATAAGAAGCCTGTGTGAACACACCCTTGGAGGTCAGAACATGTAGAGATAGTGAAAGAGGCAAAAAGTTAAGCAAGGCTGGACCTTGTGAAGGGAATTAAAACCACTAGTAAAAGGTTCTTTAGCCATAAAAATAGAAAGAAAACAAAGAAAGAATTGGGACCATAAAAAACTGAGGAAGGGGTGGAGGTCAAGGATAATCTAGGCATGGCTGAATGTCTAAATAAATACTTTGCCTCTGTTTTTAATGAGAGTGAAGACGAGCTTGGGGATAGAGTTAGAGTAGCTAATGGGAACGAGGTCATGAAAATCACCATACCTGAGGCAGAACCCTTCTGTCCCAAAGGCAGCTGCTCCTGCTGTCCCTGTGTCCTTTAATTTTTCCCTCCTTTCTCCTACTGTTGCTGTTTAATAAATTGCATTTGATTTAACCTCAAAGAGGTGCCAGGGAGGTGGCTGAAGCAAAGAGAGCGCTGGACTAGCTCTTCCTGAGTGATCACAAGGAAACTGGGATACCATCCTCCCAGGAATGCTGGGTGTCCAGCCTTGTCACCCACGGCTCGGCAAGTGGAAGGGCAGCCCCGGCGAGCAGGCTGTCTCTGGGTGAAAGGAGCTGAGGTGAGGACTCAGACCCCACAGGGGTAAACCTGAAGCCAGGAAAAGTTCCCCACCAAAGCAGGATCATCCCCCCCTACTTAAATTTGTGGGATAGTCTCCCACCAAAATTCATGCGATAAATAAATCTGTTAGTCTTTAAGTGCCAAAAGACTCCTTGGGTTTTTTTTTCCTTTACTAGACTAATACGGCTGCCTCTTTGGGGCATGGTCCTAGCTGTTCTCAAGCCAGGGGCGAAGGAACCAGGAAGGCGCCGCTTCCTGCATGGCCCATGGGGAGCTGTGACAGCGACCCCAGAAAAGCCTCTTGGATCCCCTCTGTCCACAGCCAGTCAGGACTCTGCTACGGTGGAGTCTCCTCCCGTCCAGCACCCGGGTCTCCACGCTCCGTGCAGCCAGCTCCCAACTCCAGGCTCAGAGGGTCTGATTTTTGCTCTGTCTGCTCTCCCTTGGGGGGGTTTTCCTCCCTCCACGAGGGTCCCAGCCATCCCAATCAGCAGCGACTCTCAGCCAGTGTGGCAATCAGAGGGTTTATTAGCAAACCAGTTCATACAGCAGCAAGGACAGTTGGTATCAGCATCCTCAGAACAACCAGAAGTGAAACCCCCGGGGGATTAGGGCTACACCCCAGGGCACGGTCCTGTCTCTTGGACCCTCCATTTCCCTCCAACCCTCCTTCCCCTTGGTCCTTTGTTCCCCTCCTCGCTCTGCCCACCTCTCCGCCCCCTGGTCCAACCAGCTGAATCCAGTGTGACCAGCGGGGGGGAGTCCCAGGTAAAGGGTCCCTAAACACGACCCCCCTGCCCCCTAGTGGCTCTACCTCATATCACCCACCTGTGTCCCATCACCCGAATAGAAAAGAAAGAGGGTCAACACCCGTGTCTTCCCTTATTAACCTAGTGGAGGGTTCCCACTTCTCCACAGGGGCTCAGAGCTGACCTGCTTGGCAGACAGCCACCGGAGGGGTGACGTGCAGTGGCGCAGAAAGACCTGTGTGAAGAGGAAATGGCAGCAGCCGAGGGGACCTTGAATCGAGCAGAGAAAGACAGGCTGGATGAATTGCAGCTAGAACTGGGGCACTGACTGGTGGCAGCGCGGTTGATTAGCCTCTGGCACCTGCTCCCGGGCGGCCGTATTCACTGGCTGCCATCCTGCACCAGGCCAGAGGCTGGTGCCTGCGTTGGGGGACTGGTGAGAGCATCTGTCTGTTGGGAGCCAACGTGGATGGTCTGCTGGCCCCTTAGCTGAAACTCAGTGGGCCTGGGGATTAGGTGTTGGTAAGGGAATCAAGCCTGAGGATGGAGACTGTGGCCCCCAGCTGATCCTGTGGCCAATCCGGCCTCAGCCACTCCCACGTTGGTCCCTCCCCACCCCCATTCGCTTGCTGCAGCATTAAGTCCCGTGGCCAGAGAGAGATTAAAGCCTGCTTTGCTGAGTCACTGAGGCAGGCTGTTTACTCCAGCGCCACCCCTGAAGGGACTGCAGGCTCCCAGCAGCGCACCCCTGGCCCCAAGAGAGCCGGGCACTTGGCAACCGCCTGCCTGTTCCACGCATACAGTGGCATCTCCACAGCCCCTGGTCGCTCCCTGTCCTGCACGGCCCCATGTGAAACAGCTGTGCCTGGGGAGCTACAAGGGGACCTGCCAGTGAGGGACTAGCAAAGTAGCTGCTGCACCCCAGCTGGGGTCTCCCTACAGCCCTCTTTCTGCTCCCCATCCCCACCCCACTTTCTAGCTTCAGGGCTCCCTCCTCCAAGAACAGGTTTTTCAGCAGTGCTAGAACTCCCCAAACCCAGGGCCATGGTCACTTGGGCAATGGGAGAATCTCCACTGGCCTTTGGCAGTACAGGGGCTATGACACACCAGCCAGTTCCAGCCATGAGTGGGCCGTGGCTCATCTCTAATGCCCCACTGCCAACGACCAATGGGCCAGGGGAGTGGCAGGTTAGGAGACAGGTGGTGGGGTGGTGGTCTGGAGGGGCCAGTTGCTAATGAGGGGGCAGAGGACAGCAGGAGGGGAAGGGAGAACAGCTACTACTGACTCCCCCCCCCCCCCTTCCCCATGCCCAGCCCCACTGGTGGCTGGCTATATGGACGTAGCCAAAGCAAGACCTTCCAAACCACCTTGGTCCTTCGGTGCAGTGTCTACAAACCTGCGGAGGGGAGAAAAGCCACAGAACTGACGGCAGCAACTGATCCTGGTTCAACGTCCCAGCAGGGCCACGACCATAGCTCACAGGCTGCCCCCTTCCCCCCAGAATGACAGAAGGGAACCAGGCCACGCGCTCAGAGAAGGGAGCGGCTGGAACCAGATTAGGCATTTGCAGGTGAATTTTGCATTCGTGGAAGTGGGGGCTAGTAGCCTTAATGGTGAGCCAGATGGGGAGGCTCACACATTGTGGGCGTTTTTCTTATGCCACGCAGTGCCCAGCCCTGCCAAAGTTCCTCAGTCGCAGGTCATGCCCCCCAGCTCTGCTGGCACCCCTCAATCCTGACCTGCAACCCCTTTTATTTCAAGGAGAGGCCTCTCCCCACCTCATCCAGGGTAACAGCAGTGACGGAGCCTCACAGGGCTCGTGTGCCGGTCCTCTCTTCTCCTTGCAGATCGCCTTGCGGATCCTCCCTGCCACAGGGGCAGCCTGTCCCAGTCCTCCAGGGGCTCCACACTCCTATCCTCTTCTTGGCACAGCCAGACAAGACCCCCCACCCCAGGCTCTCTCCACACCCATGACCGTGAAGTTGTCTCCTTCATCCGATCCTGAAGGGTTTAGATCTCCTGCTCCACCAGAGATTTCCCTGTGGGAGCCCCCCCCCCCCAAGGTCCCAAGGAATCCCCCATGCCCCAATGGGCCATGAACCCGTCTCTGCAGTCAGAGCGATTCCCAGCCAGTGTGGAAATCAGAAGGGTTTGTTAGGTCTCTGGAAGTCAGGATCACAGCGTGGAAAGGCTGGTAACTAGCCGACTGATTAGCAGTTATGGTGGCGACCACCAGAGGAATCCCCTTCTTGGGGCTTCCTCCCAGCCAAACCCCTCCTGGGGGACTGATCTCTTCCCCCAGCCACCCCCAGAGCAGAGCACTAGCCCTTCCTAGTCCTTTGTCTCCATCCTGGGCTAGGTGGCCACTCCCTGATCTTCACCTGCCCCACCCTGTACAACTGATCTGGCCAGAGGCAGGGGTCCGGGCCGGGTCTGTGTACAGGTGACTGGGGGAGGACCATCCACCCTCTGGTGGGCTCTGCCAGAATCACACACCCTGGTCCCATCACTGACATCTGTGAGCAGCACACGTGGAGAAATGGAGGCACAAACATAGCACATAGCGAACATCCCCAAAGTATCCACCCCACTTCATCACAACAGCAGGGGTTAGATTTTAATTACTCCAGCCTTGCAGCCCCAACTGAATGAAGGAGTAATTCAGATCTAGCCTGTGTTGGCCCCAGAGCTTTCCTTCTTCTTCAGGGCCTGGCACAGAAGACAGGGATAGCAGAGAGGGGGCAGGCCCTGGGCAAGCTCTCCCCTCCCTTCTTCACTGATGCCAAGGGCTGGAATGGCAGGTTGGGGTTCAGGGGCACCGGCAGAGCCGTGTGCCTGGGGAACTAAGGGCAGGGCGAGCAGAAGAGCTGCAAGGCAGGAGTGAGACCAGCATCACCTTCTGTCTCCCCTGACTCCTCTTCCCTGCCCTCAACCCTCATCCTCTGGTTTCTTCCTTCGCTCTTCCCGTATCCATCCCTTGCTCTGAAGCCTGGAAGAAAATCTGCCTCCTCACAGGTGCTGCAGGAGACTGGCCCTGGGCCGATGGCTTGTCATTGGGCTATGGGTCTGCCCCACGCCCTTTGTGCGACTGCTCCTTCGCTCAGGCCTGCTCCCTCTCTGTGCTTTTCTCCTCCTCCACCTCCCCTCTCATCCCCCTTTCCTGGGCTGGCAGTGTGTCCCCCAGGCCTGTTTCCACCTGGCCTTCCAGCCGGAGAGATTTGGGCTTGGTTGGTTCTGAACCTTTCTTTAGCTTCAGTGTCAGGAGGGGCGGGGAGAGGGTGGGCCAGCCCAGCACTGCGGGGTGGCTGAGTGACTGAGTTGGATCCTCACCCTGGTGGTAGGGCTGGGTCTGCCCAAGGTTTGGGTACAAAACAGGTTTTGGATTGGGCAGTGCTGAGATCTCCTTAGCGTGTCTTCTGGTCATATCTGAAGTGGAACCGAAAACGGGTCCCTTCAGAACCAAAACCACAGGGGCTGTTTTCTATCTGTATCTTCCCAGGGCAAGGGGGCAGGATGTCCTGTGCTAGAGGGATCTATGGGGCTGGATGGGGCCCAAGGAGCCTGGTGGGGTGGGTGATGGGTGACCTGTTGCATTAAAAATTTAGAGATTTGGAAATGTGTCCTGGTTCCAAACAGGAGGAAAAATGACATTTTTTAAACTCCAGGAGGGAAAATAATTTCAGTTGTTCCAAATGCTCCATTTCCATCTGGGCATTTTTTAGATGTGTCATTTGATGGCCTACCACAGACTCATCCTCTGGATACTGCCGTGCGAGGTAAGTGAAAAAGCAATCCCTACCCAGAACCCCGCAACCTGGGCTAAGGCCAGGTTTGATTCTGGAAAGGGAGAAACAGCAGCTTCAGACACACTGCAAACTTTCTTCCTGTTTTTTAAAAAATTTCTATTTGAAATCCCAGAGAAACCAGGCTCATTCCCTGCTGATTTCTGTCACGTGGCCACTTGGCGGTTCTGCTGTCAGGGCCAGAGCAGGGCAGCAGCTCCCAGAGCCATTCCAGTGCTCACAGCCATGGGCAGCGTCTCACTGGGCCTGGCAAGGAAGATGTGGCTTCCCCAGAAAAATCCCTCTGCTACCTGGATTCCTGGCATCCCGGTCCCCAGGGAAGGTGCTGTGTTCCCAAGCCTGGCAGCAGGCAATCTTGGCAGGAGCCAGCGTGTCTGCCCCAGGTAAATCATTGTGTCAGCTGGCAGGCAACAAGTAACAGGCCCAGGGGCTGGCACCAGGTACCCCGTCCCCAGGTGAATCACAGCCTTACCTTACGCCCAAGGAAAAGATGCACCACCCACTGCAGCTTGGCCTTGGCACTGAAACAACCAGCTTAGGGTGCCGAGGCAGGGCTGCATCAGGCTGATTTGCCGGCCATTTGGAAAGCCCCGAGAGCAGCACTAGGTGTCCCTTCCTGGCGCAATCTGCTGGGCTCATGGGCACACGGCAAGCACAGCTTGTGAAGCGACTGGAGCTGCCGCTGGCCAGTTCCCAGCGATGAAGGGGGAACTGATGCAGGCTCTGGGAAGGCTGGAGGCCTGGTGCCAGAGCCTGGGCTCTGCCCAGCTGGTATTTCCTGGTGATAGGGGCTGGCTGTGAGGAGTGGGGGACTAGGAGCCTGGTATTTAAAGGGCCAGGGCACTCACAGGGCTGCCCCACTGGGCGCTCAGTGACCGGTTGTTTCCTGTTAGTTTTTAAGGTGCCTCTCGTCCTAGCACCTGGGCAGGTGGGTGGCACAGAATAGTCAGGAAGCTTCCTAAAGCAGGAATGAGGCGTAACATTAACCTACTGCCTCTCCAGCCATGGGAAGCGTTTCTGCCTTTGGATTATGTCTGGGTCACTTCTCTTTCTTTGGGACTATCCTCGAGACAGTGCCCCAGCCTCACCATGAGCCTAGTCCTCCCTGCTTTGGACTCGCCTCAGGGGTATTTCCAGCACCTCAGGTCCAGCCACTGCCCCAGTCCTGGCATCCCAAGACTCACTCTAAGGGACCCGACTCCCCCTGCCGAGTGCCGGAACCTGGCACTTTCCTGCTGTCTGGGCCAGTAACATCCCTAAATGCTCCTTAAAGGCTTGCAATTTCCAGTTAGCTCCCTCAAACCCAGGTTGTGGCTGGGACACCATGACACACACCCCATTTACCATCCTGCTTCTGTTGACTTGATGCCCATGAGAAGGACACAGCGTCTGCAAGCCAATCAAACGTCGTGGGTGCAAAATCTCACACCTGGTCGCCCTTCCCTTGGGGGTCACCTGGGTTCAGCCAGGAAGGTCTGCTGCCCTCTGCTTATCCCCCCCCTGTGGCAGATCCCCCCATCTGAATCTGCTGGAAAACGGCTCTGACCCACATCCTCTTTGTAGATTCCTGCTGGGGTCACCTGCTTCTTTTGTACATCCTGATGGTCACTGTCCATGCTCCCCACCCTTCCCCCTGCCCACAGCAGACAGGAGCAGGAAGCATCTTCCCCCAGACAGCAAAAAGCTAATGTCCTGAGGGATTTGGGGTCGACTAGGGGATCCACCAATCATTGCCACGCCCTGAGGCTGCTGGCCTGGCCAGTGGCCTGCTACAGTCTGGATGGATCCACACACACATGGACTTTTGTGAGACAGTTTCCCAGAATGGGCTGCAATTCAGGAGCAGCCTAAGCAGTGCCCCCAGCTCATCACATGTGGGCTCTTTATTTTGGGGTTAGCAGCTTGAACCAGCTCTCGAGCCCACAGGCAGCAGTATGCTATGGGCCGAGCTGTGATTTACAGGGGTCCCTGCACTGCGGTTAGCTGAGCTAGTGCTGGGATTTACTTGGGAACGGTGCACACTTTGACTCCTGGTCCAGCTACAGGGATTTAGCTAGGGGAAGGTGTATGGAGCATCTCTTCTGTTAGCCCAGCAGCGGACTGATGCCCCCTGCCTTGCAGGCTGTGCAGTCTGCTTGCTCCGGTGTGTGTGGCAATGGGGACCGAGGCTGTCCTGGGGGGCACAGCTGGTGAATAACCCAGAGCACTAACAGGAACCGGATCCGGGAGGACAAGGGACCACAGCCGGGGGAGCAGGCCCGAGACGTGTGTCACACGACATGGCCTGCTGCAGTACCTCTGCAGGTCCTGGGGATGGGGGGAAACAGACTGGATGCCGGAGTGATGACACTCGGAGACAATAGGACACCTTGTGACGGGTGCTTGTATTGCATCCGGGAGCACAGCTACACCTACCCCAATCTATGGGGAAGGTTCTGTGTGTCCCTAGGCAGGGCCCACATGGGACCTCGACAATGGATGAGGAGTAGCCCCCTGGAGCCAGGCCAATTGCTCCCCTGGGGCTCAAGCCTGTGGTGTAAGTGTGCACGCCCACACGATTGTAGCCATCTGCCAGCGTGGGGCTGCAGGAATGAGGGGGCCGGGCAGAGCAGTAATGCCAGCAGGAGACATACCCCTTTCGTGGCATTGGTAAGGACCAGTGTTTTGAAGCAGAGGAAACAGGTGTTTTAGTCCTGGCATTCCCCGTCCCATCTGGTCCCTACAAACCTCATGTCAGGTGAGAAATTCCCTTCCCCATCCTCTGAAGACCCTAGATCACTCTGTGACACATGCAGGGAACGCCAGGGCCCAGAGAGGCCAGGCCACCATGCTTGCTCTGCAAGCAGCCTCAGGAGTGGCATGAAAGGGGCAGCAGCTGGGGAGGCTGCTCAATAAAAGGCCTATGGGCAACTGGTAGCCTGGAGGCAGCCCACTGCCCAGCAGCGCTACAGGCTGGGGGCATGTTAGGCAGCACATGGCCGAGGGCATTGTCACAGCAGGAACCACACGCACCAGGCTGTGCTCTATGAACAGCCAGGGTGCACAGACCCACTGCCCCGGGGCCACCCAGGCTGTGGAGCCGTTAGCAGGGACTGCTTTAATAGTGGGGTCGGCAGTCACCGCCACCTGCCACAGGACAGCATCAATACTGCTCAGCTGTGTGTCATGGCCCCTGTACTGCTCACAGGTAAAGAAGGGGTCCATCTTGCTTGGCTGGGCTGGAGCAGGGCTCTTGGAGCTGGAAGGCCAGTTCCATTGCTACTGTTACCGTGCTATGACTGGTTTTGCCTCCTCATTTAGGGAGATTAATTCCCTATTTTACATTCAAAGCCCAGCTCCGGAGGCTGGCACAACAGTGGGGCAGGACCTGCCTCTCCAGAGTCCAGGACCATGGGATTGTGAGGTCAGTTGGCTCCAAATGGCACCTCTGTGGGTCTGTGTCATCTTCCCACCAACTCAGAAGCCACCAGGAGCCTCCAAATTGGGGCCTTTCTCCCTCAGGAACCACTCTGGCAACATACGGCACACGTCTCGCAGCCACAGACCAAGCCTCGGCGGTAAAGTCACGCTCCAGTTTATTGAACATGGCAGCATCACACATGCACCCCCAGTTCTGCCTTGCCCCATGAATACTGACCCCAGGGAATTCAATGGAGGAGCTGGTCACCTGCTTGCTGCCCTAGCAACCTCCATGGGGCGTCTGCTTCAAAATTGCAAGGGGGAAACACAAGCTGCCCTCCTGAATCCCAGGACTCCCCCTTACTGCTATCAACTGGAGACCCCTCCCTCCTGGAGGCAGCTGGGAGCCTCCAGTCCAGCAGGGCTCAGGGTGAACCATGCCTACCAGAAGCCAAACCTGCTGGATGTGACTGAACCTGGGGGAGATCAGAAAACTTGCGTCGCCTGCACCCACATGTCAGAGATTAGGGGGCCCATGCCATGAGGACAGGGGAATCCCAGCAAGGCCCCTGACCTCTGGCACTGACCCATCAGCCTCCCAGCACTGCCCAGACACACACACTTCATTGCACATAGGATGGCATCAAATCCCCGTGTCCTCCTGGTCCCTTCCAACCCACCCTCCTCCCCCGCCCACGCTCATCTGCCCTGAGCCTGGCACCTCCACCCCACCCACTGGCGCTCCTTGAACTGCTGCCAGTTACAGCCCCACCTCACCTGGCTTCCTACCACCCCCTGCCCTGCTGCCCTGGACCAGACCAGTTGGCCCATCTAGCTGGTCTCCCCCCCTACCCTGGAGCAAACCAGAAGCCCATCTTGCTGGTCTCCTGCTGCTGACAGTATCCCAGACCAGCTTCATCAGAGACAGACGTGAATCTCCCGACAGGCACTAATCTGTTGGGGGGGGAGCGAGGAGATTTCCTCCTGAGCCCAGGGCCTGAAGCATGAGGGTTGGTGTTTGGGCCAGCCTCTCCCCAAAGCCTGGGGCAGATGGAGGGGGCTGGGCTGAGGACAGGCTGGGACAGGGGCCTCCAGTCACTTGCAGCTTGGCCCCCCTGGCTGTGAACTGCCCTTTCCCCAACCCACCCCCAGATGCTGGCCTGTGAGGACCTCAGGCTCTGGGCCTGGCGGATGTTGCCAGCAGCCCTGGCTCAGTCTCTTACCTAGCTGACTCATGGGGTGAACTGGGCAGGCACTCCAGGGAAGGGGGCCACCCTTGGGGGTCCAGCCAGCTACTCAGGAAAGTCCCCTGTCCCCAGAAAGGGCCCCACAGCCAAAGGGGCCTCTGGAGTGGAGCCTAAAGGCAGCCTGACCCCCACCCAGCCCCCTTGCCCCGGCGAACATTAATGGTAATGTGTGTTGGCGTTGTTGATGTGGGAGGCAGCCATGGTACCGAAGGGGGCGGAGGGCTGCAGGCCGTGGCCAGGATAGAGGGTGGGGGCAGATCCTGGCCAGTAGGAGAAGCCTGCAGGCGCCACGCCTGAGGCCATGAGGTTGAGTTTGGAGATGCCCGGGAAAGGCAGGGGTGCCAGGTTGCCCTGGAACTTGTAGAGAGTGTGGTCGGGGGCGGCCGGCTGGCAGACCTGCGCCAGACCCTGGAAGTCGAACTTGTAGGCGTAGCGCTTGCCATGCACCTTCGTCATGATGTTCTTGTCGTAATAGTAGCGCAGGGCACGGCTCAGCTTGTCGTAGTTCATGTTGGGCTTGCTCTTGCGTTCGCCCCAGCGCCGTGCCACCTCATCCGGGTCGATCAGCTTGAACTCCCCGTTGGTGCCCTCCCAGGCAATGCAGCTCAGGTTGGCGCGGTCCGACAGGAGCTCCAGAAGGAACTGCCACAGCTGGATCTGCCCGCTGCCTGCGAGGCCAAGGGGCAGGCGTGAGAGTGGCATTGCCCTGGCACCGGGCGGGGGTCTGAGCCTGCCACCCAGTGCATCTCCCCTGGGGCAGGTGGACAGCTGTCTCTCAGGGCTGGACTCAGCTCTCCCTTGGGCCAGGCTGTCTGCACTGGGATCGAGGGGCCTAAATCCACTAAGGAAATGGATTTTCATAGCCTCGCTGGGGGCAAGACTGGCACTTGCCTGGCATTACAAGCCGATGCTGGGCAGACAATTGCCTATAGCCCTGGTGCTTCATATGCTGGTTACTCTGGAGCCAGGGATCGCCTGCCTCATCTGCCCCACGACGCTGTCCCTGCTCTCCAGGATCTCTAGCAGTGGGGTCAGTGCCCAGGGCCCCTGAGTGGCTGGGTCTCAGCCAGCCTTGTCCCCGCATCCCTAGGAGTGTGCTGCCCCCCAGTGGAGAGAATCCCACAATGCTGATGAAGTGGGATTTTCTCTCACAAAAGCTCATGAGATAACCAAATTTGTTAATCTTAGGCTATGTTCACACATAGAGGGCTTGTTTCGAAACAACCCTGTTTCGAAAAAAAGTGGTTTAAGCCGTTTCGGAAGAACGGCTGCCATTTCAAAACAAGCGGTTTGCTTGTTTCGAAATGGCTGTGCATCGTGTGTCCATGGAATTTCTTATTTCGAAACAACCTCGTTGGTTCGAAATAAGAATGCTGTGTGAACACACCCTAAGTGACACAGGAGTCTTTGCTTGTTTTACAACACCACAGTTATGTTCAGAGAGACAAGGTGCAGGTGACCTTCTGTTGGGGGAGAGAGGATTTGGAGTCCCCAGGGAGCCCTTCCTGGGAAAGGGACTCCCATACCACTGCTAACAGCAGGCGGGGCAGATGGTGTGGCAAGTGCTCGGAGTAAAGGTCCAGTGCAATGAAGACCTCTGCTAGTATAGGACAAAAAGAGGGCGTTAGCTTGTAATAGTGATGTACTAAGTTGGCCAACGAGACAGCCTCGGTCCAATGAGTGTCTAGCAAAGTTAAGCTCCCAGACTCATTTTTTCAAGGGGTTGCACCAGTTTCCCTGGAGACCAAGGGCTGAGGGACCAGCCCTTGTGAGATGAGTACCCCTGCTGCTGAGCAGGTGCTTTGTTTTCCCATGTGAATTCATTCCAGAGTCTCGTGGTTCTCCAGTTTCACCCACATGGCTGTGGCGGGGGAATTTAACATGCTGGCATAGGCTGCTGCAGTGGGCCGAGGCCCCTGGAGTGGCATGCTAGTTGAGCATCCTAGTAGTGGAGGGATGGGAAAGACCAGAGCACCCCATCCCCACTGAGTGAACACTTATCACAACACCATCATGCTCCGGCTGACCTGTCAAGCCTCACCCACCAAGGAAACCGAAAAGATGAGCCCAGGAGCTTAAATTCGTCAGGCTGCTGGAGACTAAAAATCATGGATGGCCAAGGGAGCTGGGATTTCTGGCTCATTACAACAATCTGTTACCTGATAACGCCCTTCCTCTTTTTGTCGGGGGACTCCAAATATGGTTTCCCACAGCATTCTTGTCAGCAAGATAAGGAAGCATGGGTAACACTGCCAACACTGGGGAAGGACCCCCCTTGTCCCTGCTGGTGGGGGGCAGGAGCCAGGGAAGGAGTTTGCATGGAAGTGGGGGGATGGTGGAAAGCCCAGCCTTGCACCTCTCATGGAATCACCCCAAATTCAGCTCAACGAGCAGAACATGGCTCAGCCTCATGGGTAGTATGAATGGATTGTAAGGTGGACAGAAAGCGGCTAGACCATCAGGCTCAGTGGGTAGGGATCAATGGTTCAGTGTCTAGCTAGCAACCAGTAACAAGCGGAGTGACCCAGGGGTTGGTCCTGGGGCCAATTTTGTTCAACATAGAATAGAATCATGGGGTTGGAAGGGACCTCATGAGATCATCGAGTCCAACCCCCTGGGGCTTGAACCCAGGACCTTCTGCATCTTCATTAATGATGTGGATGAAGGGATAGACTGCACGCTGAATAAGTTTGTGGATGACACCAGGCTGGGTGTGGGAATGGTAAACATGCTGGAGGGCAGGGACAGGATTCAGGGAGCCCTAGACAAATTGGAGCATTGGGCCAAACAAAATCTCACGAGGTTCAACAAGAAAAAGTACAAAGGCCTGCCCTTAGGATGGAAAAATCCCATGTGCTGTCACAGGCTGGGGAACAATCAGCTATGTAGCAGCACTGTAGAAAAGGACCTGGGGGTTATGGTGGGTTGGAAGCTGGATATAAGTCAACAGTGTGCTCTTGTTGCCAAAAAGGCTGATGGCATATTGGGCTGCATCAGTAGGAACATTGCCAGCAGATCGAGGGATATGATTATTCCCTTCTAGTTGGCTCTGGTGAGGCAGCATCTGGAATATATTGTCCAATTTGGGGCACAGAAAGGATGTGTACAAATTAGAGTCCAGCAGAGGACAACGAAAATGATTAGGTGGTTGGGGCATGTGACTTATGAGAAGACTGAATGAATTAGGCTCATTTAGTCTGCAGAAGAGAAGACTGAAAGGGGATTTGATAGCAACTTTCAACTACTTGAAGGGGTGCTCCAAAGAGGAGGGAGTTAAGCTATTGCCAGTGGTGACAAAGGACAGAACAAGGAGCAATGATTTCAACCTGCAGCTGGGGAGATCAAGGTTGGATATTAGGAAAAAGTTTCTCACTAGGAGGGTGGTGAAGCACTGGAATGGGAGGTGGTGGAAGCTTCATCTTTGGAAACTTTTAAGACCCAGTTGGATAAAACCCTGGCTGGGGTGACTTAGTGGGATTGCTCCTGCTTTTAGCAGGGGATTGGACTAGATGACCTCATGAGGTCCCTTCCAGACCTAATATTCTATTATTCTATGACTGCAGAGGTGTTAACAGTCTTTTGACCTTGCATGGGCCCTCACAGTCCATGCCAATGTGCCAAGTGCATATGAGAAACCATCTGTGCCATCTAGCATTCACTTGTGATACTGGGAACCTTTCCCAGCCCAGCAGAGCTCTGGGAGGCTCGAAAGCCAGTCTCACACCAGCAGAGCTAGGGCCAGTGAAAGATCCTCCCTCCCTTGCCTTGTCTGTCTCCTCATCTGGGACTGGCCTTGCAAACAACACAGATTAGTGACATTTCCCCCCATCAACGCTGTGCACACACCTTGTATAAGATGGCCCCTGGCCACAGGGTTTAACAGTAACTCAGTGCAGGGGTGGGGGGCTGCAGGGGACTGGCCACGACAGCAGGTCAGACACCTCAGTAGACATGGCTGTTTTCACTGCAGTCAGAGAAGATGGCCCCTGTAACAGACCTCTGTGTGTGTGTGTGTGTGTGTGTGTGTGTGTGTGTGTGTGTGTGTGT
>ML681984.1:1938638-1964459 GCA_007922195.1 Podocnemis expansa | reverse complement strand
GTGTGTGTGTGTGTGTGTGTGTGTGTGTGTGTGTGTGTGTGTGTGTGAGAGAGAGAGACAGAGACAGAGACAAATACCCAAGGATGGATCAGGGCCAGGTACCCCGGATCAGGGGCCCGCCGGTTTCTCTGTCAGCCGCGCGCCGGATGATTTGGGGTGTCCCGACCCCCCGGTAACCGGGCTGCGCGGTCCTGCCCCGCCGCGTTTCCCCGCACTGCCGGCGGCGGCGGCAAGTTAACGCCGGGGGCCAGAAAGGCGGCTACCCCCTTAAACCGTTTTCAGAAAATAGCGGAGCGGAGCGTTTCCCCCGCCGCACTCCGCCCCCGGCCGGGCCAATCTGCTCCTTCCTCCGCACCCGGCGTTTAGGGGGGGTCGGAGGTGGCCCGCTTGGCCCCGGGACACCCCGGCCAGAGCAGCCGGGACAGAGGCAGAGGAGGAGGCGGTGTGGCCGCAAAGGGGGCTGGAGGCTGGGGTCGGTCCCGTAGGGCAGATTTCGGATCGCGGGAGTTTTTCGTAGGTTTGGTTTGATCTAATTCCCGGCTTGAAAACGAAGCGAGGCTTGTCCCGGTGGCGGGATCGTTCGCCTGAAATCTCGGGGTTCACGGCGGCTCCCGGCAGGGACGGGGGGCCCCAGAAATCCGGCGAGCGGCGTGTGGCCGAGACCGAAACAGCCTCAAACCGATGCCGGCCGCGGCCGACTCGGCTCCGGGGAATTTGTCTCCGGCCTCCCCAAATCCCGGCGTCCAAGCCTCGCTCCGACCCGCCGTGGGAACTGCCGGGAGGGCGGCGGGGTTGAAGGGATTCGTGGCCGATTCGGATTTCGGCCCCCGCTGCCCCCGCCCCCACCGGCGTGGAGGGATTTTGGGGCGTCGGGGGTCTCTGTTCGTTTGCGGTATTTCTGCGCCTTTCTTTGGCGCGGGGTCTGGGGGAAAATCTTTGAGCTCCGGCCCCGAGTGCCGGGGAAGGCGAATCACCGCCCCCAAAGTGCTGGGCGAAATGGGCGGCTGTCCCCGCTCCGGGAAACCGCACGTCTGGGCGCCAGCCCCGACTCGGGGGCGTCCGTCCCCCCGCGGGCATGAGACAGGGTCCCGTCCTCTGCCCCCTCCACGCCCCCAAGGGCTGGGTCCTGCTCTGTCTCCAGCCCGGCCGAGGGCGGCTCCCTCCCGGGCCCGGCCACCGGCCCCGAGTCCCGGCCGACGGGAGGCTCCGCTCCAAAGTGCCGTGTAAACGCTCGCTGCGGCCGGGGCCGCCGTGGGTCCCGACCCGGGGGAGAGGGACAGAAATCGCCCTTACCTTTCTGCACCCCCGGGCTGAGCGATCCCCACGCCTGGCTCTTCCCCTCCTTGAACAGCGGCTCGCCGACGGCATCTGGGGCAGAGAAAGAGGCGGGTTACTTCGCCCTTCTTTTGGCCCGGCCGCGTCCCAAACCGCTCGGGAGGCGCCTTTGCCTCTGCCCGGCGGCCGCCGGGCGCCTTTTAAAGGCCGCCCGGCCCCCAGCCCCCTTCGCGGGCCGCCACGAGGCCAGGAAACGCGTCCAGGAAAAAGGAAATCCGATTTCCGACGGAGCCCGGAGAGCTTCGCCTCGCCGCAAGAAGTGGGCGCCGGGCCCGGCCGGGCGAGCCGAGGGGCCGCGGGGGGGGGGCGAGGCGCGGGGCTGGGCGCCCATCCCCGTCCCGTCGGGGCGCGGCCCTACCCGGCAGGTACATGCTGAGCAGCAGCGGCTGGGCGCGGGCGCCGCGTCTCATGGCAGGCGGGAGCGGCCGGCGGGTTTATGGGGCGCCGCCGGTTGCGGTGATTGTTCCCGCTGGCCTGGGAGCGCCGGGGGGGTAAATGCGGGGGGGCGGGGGGCGGGGGGCAGTTTCCAGGCAACTTGCGAGGGGCGCCGGGCCCGGGCGGCTGCAATTTCCTCTGCGGAGCGGCCGATAATTAAAGCGCCAGGCCCCCGCCCCCGCCCCCGCCCCCCCCGGCCCCGCATCCACTCGCCGAGTCCCCGCGCCCGGCGCGTTTCTATGGAGCCGTTTTCCGCCTGCTTAACTCTCCGCAAACAGCCCCGGCTGCTCCGGCCCGACGGGGGGGCGCTGGGGGCTGGGGCCAGCCGGATCGGGCCCCTCCAGCGGCCCCGACCCGCCCCGACCCGCCCCACAGACGGCGCGGGAAGGAGACGCCGTTCGCGGCCGCCCTCCCTGACACACTCACTCCCACCCTGGCACACCCGCCGTGCCCTGTCACGCTAATCCCACAATGTCACACTCACTCACCTTGTCACACTCGCCGTGCCCCACACTCACACTCACCCTCACCCAGTCACAGTCACTCCTGCCCTATCACACTCACCCTCACCCTCTCACTCATCCCCACCCTGTCACACTCATACTCACCCTGTCGCACCCACAGCTAGACCCTGGGAAAGTCATCCCTGCCCTGTCACACTCATCCCTGCCCCGTCACACTCACTCCTGCCCTGTCACACTGACCCTCACCCTGTCACACTCAACTCCACATTCTATGCACCTTCATGTCACACTCACTCCCACCCTGCCACACTTGCACTCACCTTGGCACCCCCACACCCACTCAGTCACACTCATCCTCACCCTATCTTACTCATCCCTGCCCTGTCACACTCACACTCACCATGTCACATTCACTCCCCATGCTGTCACGCTCATCCCCACCCTGTCACACTCACTCCTGCCCTATTAAACTCATCCTCACCCTGTCACTCATCCCCACCCTGTCACACTCACACTTACCCCACCCTGTCACACTCACCTCCACATTCTATGCCCCTCCTTGTCACACTGGTCCCTCAAGTCAAAGTGTCCTCACTTCTTTTACCCAGAAGCTGGGAATGGGGACAGGGGCTGGCTCACTCCAGATTCGCTCGGTCTGTTCATTCTGCCTGCAACTCCTGGCACCAACCACGCTCAGCAGACAGGACACAGGCCAGGTCAGACCATTGGTCTGGCTGTTCTTAGTTATACTCTTATGTTCCCATTCCCCTCGCCCAGTGTTACACCACCACCACCCCCCACATAGCTGCCCTCCTCCTATTCCCATTACTCTGTTACACTCCCAGGGCTAACTGGGGGCCACCCACACTAGCAGGAGTGGACAGACAACCCAGCCCCAGGTTCCCAAGCACGGTCCAGGCCAGGAGCCAAGGAGTGACAGGTTGTGGCCAACCTGCCATGGGGCACACTGACGCCCCAGCTGTGTGTTGGCTACCAGGGTACCTAAGGGACTTGCACCCCCCATGGAATGGCCGGGACATAGGGTCTCCCCAGCCGTGTCCCCTCCTGACTGGGAACACCCAGTGCTGGGAACTCCTGGGGGTGGGCCAGAGCTCTGTATCTGTGGAGGAGGAGGCTTTACTGGGGCATTCCCAGACAGGGGGACTGGGGGAACTCTACCCCTGCTACAGTCAGTGTGGCCAGGGGTCACACCAATGGCTCAGGCCCCAGCAGTTCATACTGACTCAGACATTCAGTTTGTTCCAGTCACATTATAGTTTTCCCAGGCCCTGTCTCTTTAGAGGCTGTGAGAGCTGCCTGGTACCTAAAGAAACCAAATAGCCAGCTGAATCCATCTCTCTCGGTGTCTGAGTGTCATCACTTGTTCCACCCAGAGACACCAAAGCAAAGATCATGAAACTGCCTGGGCTGGATCCCCTGTCCTGTTCATGGTGCCGTTATTCAGTGCTGTGCAAGGAGGGCAGGAGGGGTGATGGGGCCAGCTTTATTGGGTAGCACTTTACTCTCACTTTGCACAGGTGTGAATTGGATTGAAAGGCAGGCAAGAGAGGGGAAAGGGTTTACAATTCTAATAATGCCCCTGCCTTCTTTTTAAATTGGTGGTAATAAGGAAGTCTGTGCCGATAAATAGCTTGGAAATTATCTAGACTGGGGTGTCAAAGCTAAAGCCTGAGGGGCCAGATCTGGCCCGCCAAGGGCACTAATCCGGCCCACGGGGCCACTGCCTGGACTGTGCCTGGGAGTTCTCTGCAGCAGCAGTGAACAGCAAAGACAGGCTGCCACTGGCAGGGGCAGACTTGCTTCTGGCTCACTCACATGACCCTAGTCAGAGCACAGGAGAACAAAGGAAGTGCCCCAGGCAGTCCCAACTCAGCTCTGCTGTGGTGCCACCCATTCAGAGTCTCAGTCACAGCAGGCTGGGCTGGGATCCAGGAGATCCCCCACACCACCTAGCACCCCAACACTTCACTGTCAGTCAGTCACTCACTCAGCCTGCTAGTTTGATTAACAGCACATTGCATGAATCACAAAAAAAGGAAGGAAAAAGTAGCAGGGGCCCACGTGGGAATGAACCAGTCAAAGGCCAGCTGGGACTGAGCCCAACCAAAGGCCAGCACACTGAAAGACTGAAAGCGAGTGGGTAGGGAGGGGGGAGGCAGGAGCCCAGCCTGCCTGTGCCTGTGACTGTGACAGACTGATTGCATGCCACTGCGCAGTAGGGGAAGTGGAAAGGGAAGGGGTGTCCAGGAGCTGCCCAGCAGGAGAGGGTCTGGGAGGCAGTGTAGGGAAGGGGAGCTCACAGGGTGGGGAAAAGGGAAAGTGTTGAAGCCTGAGGGGTAGGGGAAGGGAAAAGGGAGTTCCTGCCGCTCTGAATGTGTCAGAGAAAGGGTTGGGAAGCCCATGAGGACACATGGCCCTTGTCAGGTGCTCTGCCCTCCAGTGAGGCCCCCCCACACTGAATGAGTTTGACACCCCTGAGTTAGACAAAGATGAATCCAGGTCTTTGGTGTCCAGGTTCAAATGGTTCATGGCTATGATTCTCCCTGTCTCTAAACAGTCAGTTACACCAAGAAACGATGTAGTGCCATGTGGTGTCTCTGAGTTCAGTTGCTACTGGTCTGGAACAGGTGTCCTAGAGGTAAAAGGCCCATATGCCCATCCCCAAGCCAGCCACAGCCTTAAGCTAGGCCAGACTGGAACCAGTTCCCTAGAGGGAAAAGGCCCCACATCCCCTCCCTTCCTCCTCTCCTCCCTCACATAGAGTCACAGTCTTTCTTAAACAGAGGCTTTTATTAAAGAAAACAGTTGTCAGCTCTAGTACACACAGGCTCCTACACAACTTAAATTCCAGCTCTGTCTCATTGTTTACCAGGGACTGCGCCTTCTCTGGCCCTCTGTACAGCACACACAGGCCTCCAGTGGATGGATGATATAACCGCAAACACAGACCATTATGGAGGGGACCAAGCCCTGTCCATTCCTGCCAAGATCTCCATGCAGAAAGAATGGGGAGAAAAGCATCTTTACCATTCTTGGCCACATTGTCTAAACTGGGCAGAAATAATCCCCTGTGGCAAGGGGTGTGCACAGGGAAAGGGTGCATCAGAGCTGATTGAGCCATCCTTTGGTCGGGCAGTGTGCAGGAGAGATCAGCACCTACAGCCATGCAGGATGGGTGGGACAATCCCGATCATTTACTGCAGCCTAAATCTCCCCTTCCCAAACCACTGATTGGGTCCCTGCCAGGAAGAGCTGACAGTCACAGACATGACACAGATGGGGGGAGAGGACAACAGAGGCCCGGTAGGGTGCAGATATTCAGCCTGCCGAGGGGGATTGTGGTATGGGAGTCCACAGCACATCTCATTCCCTCACAAAGAGGCTCCCTCTTGTCCCATAATCCAAGGTGGGTAGCTGGGAAGGCCTGGGTAATACAAAGACCACAAATTCCTGTTGAAGTAATGCGTTCACAGGACAACTGGATGCTGTGAACTGATTGAGGAGAGGAGAAAACAGGACCATCAGCTGAAGTCCGGTGATGGTTGATGGGATGTTTTCCACAGTGCACAGAGAACCGCTGGTGTGCTCCTTCCTGCACCCCTCACTCCCAGCCCTTGCTTTCCTTCCGGGCTGGAGATTTCCCTGCAGCAGGGTCTCCTCGAATGTCCCAGACTTGCTTTAGCTGCCTGAGTCCTGCTAACCAACCACAGGCAACTGAAAACAAGCCAGGCACACAGAGGCTGTGACGGTGGGTGGGTGGTGGGTCCGATCCAAGGCCAGCAGGCAGGCTCCTGGGCCAGTTTGTGCACCAGGCTCCAAGCCCAGCTCTCAGGTAGCTGGGCCCAAACCTGTACGTGAGCCAGGAGAGGAGCAGTTAGTTCTGAGTGTCCAATTGTGGTGCCCAGGGCCCGGCAGGAAGGAGACAGGGCAAGGATCTGGGCTGCTGAAAGTCCCCTCCCAGCCAACCACTGGGCTCAGCTGTTGGTTGAGGGAAAGGCAAGGAGTTGAACTGGAGTGGACCCACTCCGTCAGGACAGCCCGTTCACATAGCATCCAGTCTGTGTCGCATGGCTTATCTTGCGCCCCCAGCCTGGGCATGGGACCCAGCTCCCCTCCCTTCACACCTGGCTACAGAGGGCAACCAGAGGGGTGCGCCTGGGTCAACCCAAGGCAGAGCAGAGCCGGGTTTGGGAGAACAGGTGGGAGGTACAAAGCTGCGCAGACACTTACTGCACCCCAGGGTCTGAGACCTGCCCTACCTCAAGCGTTTCGATCCTTGGCCTTCCTCACCCAGCCATGGCCTGGGACTAACCCAGGAATATCAGGGCCAGGGCTGGTGCAGGCCAGTGCTGAGAAGCATCAGCAAAGGGCTGGGGTCACCAGGCTGCACTAGCAGGGGCTGCTGGTACCAGGGGAGTTGGGCATGTGCTGGGGGCAGCCCAGAGTTAAGGGGGGGGGCTCAGGGCTGTCACTGAGGGGTGTTGGCAAAGTAGTGGGGTGTGGGGAGCCCAGGGCTGAAGATCAGGAGTTGCGGGGTTTGGCAGGGTTGGGGGTTTCGCTTTCTCATACCTCCTCATGCAGCCTCTCACCTTCCGGAGCAGGACCCTGGGGCCCCTCTGACCCAGCTGTGCCCTTGGACGAAGGGGCGAGCTGCGTCGCGCTGCCTGGCTCGGTGGGAGCAGGGAGGCAGGGGAAGAAGGGGGAGCCAGGTGAAGGCTGACGTGTCCCTGGCCGGGCGCAGGGCAGCTCAGGTGCGCTACCTGCCTGGGCAGGGTGGGCCGACCTGTACCAGGTGTGTGTAGGAATGTGTTTGTGGAAGGGGAGAGGCTGCCAGCACTTCCTTGTAGGAGCTGTGGGGGCAGGGACAGGGTGTGCGGGGAACAGGAGCTGGGCTCAGCCCCCAGCTGTCACCCGAAGGGTGGAACCTAAATGGCATTTTCATTCAAGGAGGGGCAGGAGGAAGGTGGGGGTGGTGACAAAGAGGATCAGGGCCAGAGCCAGGGAGTGAGACCCCAGGAGTCCTGACTCCTGGTCCAGTAGTCTAGCCCCCAGCCCTGCCATGTGTAAATGCCAGGATTCTCTGGGCCTGGACCAAGCCAAACCCAGATCTCTGCCCCAAGGACACTGCAAACATCAGAAAAGACAGAGAGTAAGGGGATCGGGGGTGCCCCAAAGATCTGTGGGGCTCTGATCCAAAGTTTGGTTCTTTTCTAACAGGATGTGGGTCTGTGTTCACACCCCAGATGTGTGTTTCATGGCCACCTGTGCCCAGTTGCAAGTATATGTCTGTCTGTGCACATCTCTGTGCAGCTTTGGGGTCAGCTGGAGGGGGCAGGACCACAGGGAGGCAGGACCCCGAGAGGAGATCTCTCCTAGGGAGCTGAGGGCATCCAGGGAGGAACCTGGGGTCTCCCGAGGGGGTCTTTCCCCACTTGCTGGGGCTCCAAGCAGGGGCATCCCAGAGCCCAGAGGCCTCTACTTCCCTCGCTGCTCTGGGGAGGGCTGGGCGAAGAGGCGGAGCACGGCCAGCCCGGAGCTGGATCCCAGTGTGGATGAGACAGCCAGTCCCAGCAGCTGGTCTTGGAGGTGCAGAACCGGCCCCCACATGTGTGGAGGGGGGCTGACGGGGCGTGTCCTCGAGCCAGCCTGAGCCCCAAAATGTGCAAACCTGGAATCCCACTGCAGCCCCCAGTGTCCCCAGGGGGCCCCCCACACACTAAGGCCCCCCAGGAATCCCCCTGACCAGGACCCCAAAGATCACCCCGCTGCCCCACAACTCATCCCCCAACTGCCCAACAACTCATCTCCCAGCTGCCCGACAAATCACCCCACTGCCCCACTGCAGTTCACATGGCCATTAACTGTCTCTGTCAGGGTTACCCCCCGCATCCTGCCGACAGGCCTGGCACCCCCCAGTCTGCCCCCTCCTTGTCCCCACCCAGCACCTCCCCTGTGCCAGGGCTGCTGGCACCAATGGCTAGCAGGACAAGTGTGCGGGGTTCACTGCCCTTCTTTGCCCCCACCTGCGGTCCAGCCCCTCGAAAGCAGCAGGCAGGGAGCAGGTCTCCTGCCCTAAGCTTAACCATGCTGAGCCCAGCAGGTGTGGAGGCCGCGGGGTGCTGTCCCGTGGGTGCTGCCTGTGTCTGGATTTTCTCAGGTGCCCGGTGTCCCCAAGTCTCAGGCTAGTCAGTGTTTTCCATCAAGCTCCAGCCTGAGGAGTCATGAGATTTTGGAAGTCCTCCCTGGACAGGGAAGGAAGTCTGTCAGCTGCTGGGCTACAGAAAAAGCCTGGGAACAGGACCCCTAAGGCCCAGAAAGCAAATCAGCAGCACCCACTGTGCAGTGTTCAAAATCTCCTGTCTTTTATGCCAGTCTTCTCGGGCAGGGTCCTGGCTGGTGATGGCTGAGTGCTCAGGAGTGGCAGCCAGGTGTGTGTTGGGGGGGGGGGGGTGCTGGCCTGTCTCACAGGTGGGACGATACCGCATGTCTCCCCTCACCTGCTGGCCCTGCTACCTCCCCATCCACCTCACTGCCCCACACCTCGCAATCTCCATTCAGTGTAATGACCGTGTCCTTGGCAGCTGCTTCTCTTCCGAGCCACCCCTCACTCCGTGCCCCCAACTCTTCCTGGGTCCCCCACAGTCTCTCTCCACCTGCCACGAGCTGAGAGCCGAGGTTTGCATGCAAAGTGCTGCACAAACCTTTGTGGCTTTGAACAATGCTTTCCTGCATGATGTTAGCCAGGCTGTGTGTGCAAGCAGGAGGAGTGTGACTGGCTGAGCTACACATGCATGGATTAGCCACACACCTGCCTCAGGAGTTTCCATGACCCACCGGAGGGAGGAGGAAGCAGGTCAAGGGGCAGAAGGCTGAGGCCTCAGTGTAGGGAGGATAGGAAGCTGGTCTAGCTAGCAGGGGCCTTTCGATGTTATTGCTGCAGGGAGCTGGGCAGCTGGTGTGTGAGGGTGAGAGGACACTCACTGCCCTCTACTGGTTGCGGGCAGAACTGCTCTACTGTGTGTCAGACTCTATACTGCTAACAGCTCACAGGATTCTCCTTTGAGTAGGCACTGTTTTGAGAAGGGGGATCTGCCCCTGCCTTGGTGACACACACCAGTGACCAGATGGCCACTGGTCTGTTGCACCGATTTGCTGTCAGAAGGGCCATCAGGTCTTTGGCAAATTCTGTCTGGTGGGAGGGAAAAGTGGAGGGGATCTTCCCACAGATTGATTGGCAAGAGGAGAATTGAAGTCCTGCACCCCAGAGGGTTGAGTGCAGACCTGGGACTTTCCCAGTTATTTGATGAGTGACTAAAATAATGCCACCCTGCCAGTTAGCGAAGACATACAGTGCCTGAGTATCACCGCCCAGTGTGTATGCGTTCAGAGCCAGCACGCCATTGCACGCCCCCTACCCACAAGGAGCTGATGGCTGGCACACTCGCCTCTTCTGCACTGCATTAGGACGGTATGTCCAGCTGACCTCAGTCAGGGTCCCACAGAGGGTCCATGGCTCTTAGTGCCGACTCCTCTTTGCAGGGATTTCTGGCCCTTCCCTGGGGAGGAAACAGCCCCCGGGGGGAAAGGATGGGGAAGAGTCAGACTAGGAGAATCGAATGACCCCATCTGGCCTCAACCTCTGTGAAACATTTCTGCCCTGGTCCTCAGTTTCCCTTTCTCCAGGTGCCCACCCTCATTGCTGAGCTAACTCTCTACGAGCCCCTGCTCCCAGGATGAACTCTGCTCCTGCAGCAACCTGGCAGGAAGGTGCTGAGCCCTGGGGACTCGGTTGTCATTTGCCCCTTTCCCTGCTCAGCAACCCCTTCAACTGGCTGGCCAGTGCTTTGCAGAGCCAGCAGGAGGTGCAGCAGTTTTGGGGTGTCACACTGAGGTGCTCCCCGCAGCAGTTTGTGTTTGTTCCAGCAATGAAGTGGGATTATTTTTTCAAAAAAGAGGCACTCAGCTTTTCCCCACAACCACACCCTACACACGCTCAAGACAGAGAAAGCCAGTGGCCCAAGCCTGTTTGAGAGACGCCTTTATTCACTAGCGGACACAAGGCCCTTGCCCTCCAGCCCCTGGGGTGGGCGAGCTGCTGTGGCAGGGCTCATCTCAGTGCTGGACTCGGCGGATGGACTGGACCTGGTTGGTGTGGGCCTGCGTGCCGTACTCCATGTACTTCTTGAACTCTCCACTCTGCCTGTCCCGCTCCAGCACGTACTGGTAGCCCCTGTATCCTGGGTACTGGTACGCCACCCATCTGCAGCGGGCAGAGCACCGCACACCTCAGAGCATTCCCCTCCCCATGGCCCACCACCATCAGCCCCGCCCAGCCACCCTCCACCAGACCCCACAATCCCAGATGGCTGGCTGGAGGGTGCCCCACTGCAGGGCTGGGAGAGCAGGATCCCTCCACCCTTATGGGATCACTCACTTCCTCCGTTGGGGGTAGACAGAAATATGCACAAGACTGTTGGCTCCCCTTGAATTAGTGGGCCCTTCCTCCCACGAATATTCAGAGGCTCACCCACACTCCCACACTCTCAGTGCAAGTGTCAGCCAGGCCCTCCTAGCCAAGCCCAGGGACCAGGATGGTGCACAGGGGCTAGTGCATAGACTGGGATGGTGCATAGGAACCAGTGGATAGGGACTGGGATGGTGGCTAGGGCCTGCAATGAACCTGAGCACCTGATCCAGTCAGGTGCAGTGTGCCCTTGACGGCCAGCAACCCCCCGCAGGTGTTGGGGTGTGCTCGGTCCCCTGCCAACGAAGCTCTCCAGGGTCACTCAGCCCTGGGTCCAGGTTACTTACGCCCCTGAGTTCACCTTGATAGAAGCCACCTCTTTGTTGCCCCAGCCCATGGCCTGCAGCGAGGGGAAGTCATCACTCAGCTCAAACTTCCGCCCCTGGAAGTTTTCGCCCTCGTAGAGGGTGACTTTGCTGTCACTGTGGTTCTGTGTGGGATGGAGGCTGGTCAGGATGGGGCCCTGAAATCCAGGCGGGGGTCCCCACTCACCCCCTTTCCTCCACACCCAGGCCCTCTCATCTGTGCATGGCCGTTTGGGGTGCAAGGGTGAATCCCTGCAAACTCCCCCCCTTGGGTCTGATTTTCTTTGCACCGTTCCCCTGTGGCAAGAAAGCCAGCCCCACTCAGTCTTTGGGGTGCCCTGGGAAGGGAGGGGAGAAGTGATGTCTCATATGCTTGTTCTCTCTTTCTTGGCTGCCTCCTTCACTTGAAATCCCCTGTGCTGCCTCCCAGGGCAGAGGGGCAAACAGCATCAAGGGCTGAGTCCCCAGGATGGGGGGGGGGGGGTGAGAGGAATGGCAAAAGGCCCCATCATGCCAGACTCAGCCCAAGTGCTGGAGGGAAGATAGACAAACTGCCACCAGCCCTGTTTCAGCTGGGCAGCTGAAACACAGGGTCACCTGGGTAGGCAGTGGAGGGCTGGAACCAGAACCTACTTCTCCTGAGTGCCAGCCTGGTGCTTTCCCTGCCAGGACAGCTGTGCAAACCTCTCCAGCTAACTCCTCCACCACCCTGTGTCCTGCCCCCCCCCCGTCGTCTTCCCACCCCTGTGCCCTGCTGCCAGAGACTGCCTCTGGCTTGCATTGCCCTGGCACTGAAGCCTGCCACTTAGATGTGATGGCACCCCTGTGTGGCTATGTGACGCTGTCTGTGTCTAGGGGACTAGTTATGATTATTTTTCATATTAGTATTTCATATTTGTAATAATCCATAGGTGATATGCCATGTTTGGTATCAATAGAAAGATTGTAATATGCTAGGAATGCCTATGATTTATATGTAGGTATCATATTTGTATTAGAGTCTAGGAATCTTATTTGTTTTATGTGTGTTACAAGTTGGTTGAGCTGAGGCAATCCCAGACTGGGCCTCTGCAACCTAATGTCCTGTTAATGGTCCGTCAGGAGGGAACTCCCAGTTACAGTGGGCCCAAGAAGAAACCTGTCTGACCAGTTACCTGGATTGACCATGTGGCCCACCTCCATTTGGATCTGGCAAGGAATCTGAGATAAAAGGCCATCACCCATTCTCCATTTTGTCTTTAGTCTTCAGTCTTTGGTCTATCTGCAACCAACACCTGCCTCTGGAACTATTCTTCTGGGACTGAACAAAGGACTGAAACCCGCCTAGTTGCTGCTGCTGCTGCTGGGTGCACACCAGAGGAGTGGGACTAATCTGCAAACTATAAGATCTTTAAGGATTTGTTTTCTATGGACTCTAAATTATTTGTATGTATGTGATTCACTTTGATCCTTTAACATCTCTCATATGTAGCTTGTTTTCTTTTTATATTAAACCTTTAGTTGTAATTACTAAAGGATTGGCTGGCAGAGTGGTATTTTGGGTAAGATCCAAACCTATATTGTTCTGGGTGATGTGGCTGGCCCTTTGGGATCAGGAGAACCAAATTCTTCAGCAGACCCAGTGGCTAGAGGGGACCATAGGATCTGATGTGCAGAAAGGGGGCTGTTTCTAGTTTAATATGCTAGGTGATGACCAGAGTGGTTAGTCAGAAGCATGTTTTGTTACCGACTGGGAGACTGGTTTAAGTACCACCCATCAGTGGTTTGGGGGTTTGGCCCCTGGTTTTGCATCTTGCCCTGATTTTGGCACATTCGGAAGGCTATCCCAGGAGGCCCGGGTCACAGGCTGCACTGCACCTTGTGAGCCAGGCGGGCAAGAGGCAGGTGAGTGAAGTTGGCCGAGTCTGTCTTTGTACCAAGTCAGTTGCCTGCACTGCTCAGCCTGGAGGTGTGGGGCGCCTTGGGCTTTCCTCAGCCAGCCTCCCCTTGGGATGGCCTGGGTGCCATTGGGCTCCCAGACCTGGGCCCGGCTGCCTGGCAGACTGGTGGGCACAGAGGGGTTAATCTCTAGGACTGCGCTGTCCCCCAATCTCATTCCTCCCCGGCTGCGGCTCGTGCGTCTCCACCAAGCAGCCCTGCCAGCGAGCAGTGATCTTATCACAGCCCCTTTATTAAAACAGGCGCGTATCTGCCTGGAGATTATTAAAACTCCGGGGCGGGCTGCAGCACTGAAGCCTGGGGACACGCCAGGGTTTATAGCCCCAGCAGCTCTACTGATGGAGAGATAGGGCCTGGCAGGGGAGAAATGTGAGGCTGGACAGGAGCGTCCAGCTCCAGGGGAATCAGTGAGGCCCCTCCTGGGGTCACCCACCCCGACCGGGCTGGGCACCCGCCTTCATTTCAGCAAGACTTTCCACCGTTTCCTTGGCTCCCGGCTCCCTGCTGTGGTGTGGCCCCAAAGCCAGCGTGCCTGGGGGGTGGGTGGGCCAGCGTGGGGGGACGGGCCGGTAGCCGCGTGGGAGGCGCATCCAACTCACAGCGCATTTGATGGGCCGGAAGGACAGCAGGTGCTCTGTTCGGTAGCCGCTATTTCCACTCCAGGCCTCCCAGCGGGGGTAGTCGCCCTTCTCCAGGATGAACTGCTGGCCCTGGTACTCCGGGTACTCAAAGCCCACCCAGCTGGGGGAGAGGGGACCCGGTCAGGGGGAGCTCAGGGCCGGGCTGGCAAGGATCTCCAGAGCCCCTCCGCCCGGGGCAGGCGGGGCCCGGCTGTGGATTCGGCCCCGAGGCTGCTGATGGGGGCGTGGGATGAATCAAAGGTCCCCCGGGCATCGCTGCCTGCTGCTCCCTCTCCTCACCGGGAACCAGGCTGGGCTTCAGCCGACTGTCCCGGAGACCGACAGACCAGCTGCCCCTTGCCCTCAGCACAGCACAGCAGGGATCCCATCTCGAGCCTGTGCAGCCGAGGGTCTCCAACACAGACCACCTCAGCCCTCACCCCAAACGGGGGTGGCAAGCTCCCCGCTTCAGGGGGAGAAGCTGAGGCACGGAGCAGGGAAGCGACCCGTGAGAACTGGGGAGAGGCCCCAGGCGTCCTGCCCCCGGACTGTGCCCAGTCCCCAGACCGCTCTTCCTGCTGCACCACAGAGCTCCCCTGCACCCTGGCCCTCGGGGGCAGCCCATGACTGGCAGGGAAAACGCCATTCTGCAAAGCTGCCAAGGTGCTGGGGCAGACAGGGCACTTACGGGCCATTCTCCACCTTGACGGAGCGGATCTTGCGGAAGCCACGCTCCAAGACGCTGGAGCACTCCTGGAGGAACTCGCTGCGCTTGCCCTGGAAATTCTCCTCTTCCCAGACCGTGATCTTAAACTGGCCCAAGGTCTCCATTGGCGGGCTGGTCATAGGGAGCTCTCCAGCTGCAAAGACAAAGCCCAGGTGGGCAGCACCAGCTCTCCATTCTGGGGCAGCCCCACAGACTCTCCCAGCTGTAGGGGGCTGGGGCTGGGCCCTGCCCAAGGCAGGACAGCTACAGCCAAGGCAGGGCACCAATCTCAGTGAGGTTCATGGGGGACTCTCAGTTCCTACAGCTCCCCTGGCCCATGGTTTGCCTTTCCTCAGGGACATGGCAGGGGCTGTGGGTCAGGAGTGGGCGGCACCAGCAAAGCTGTGTTAGAGACAGGGTTGCTTTGTGCCTGCCCATCTCCCCTCCCCAGGCATTTCAGTCCATCCATTTCCTCCTTCAGCTGGGAGAGCAACAGGCCCCCCTTCCAGCTGGGGTGGGGTGAGATGGGACAGTAGCTGCCCTCACTTCAGGGCCCCGTACTGTCCAGCCCCACAGGTTCCCCCCTCCCAAGGCCGACAAGGGTCAGCAGTACCACACCATGCCCTTCCTCCCAGCGGGCAGGGGACCCTGCAGCCATTGGAGCTGAGAAACACAGCTGCCCACCCCCCTGGCTCAGCCCCCCAGGATCTCCTGTCCCAGGATGGTCCCCTCTTCAGGTGGTGCCCAGAGAGGCTCCTGCTGCCCACAGTTGGACCCGATGGAGGCTGTGGCCCAGGGCGTGGACAACTGCTCAAGAAATGAAGCCTGAATTCCCCAAAGGGCTCTGCTCCATAAAGCACTGGAGATTGCCACCCCCCAATGGAAAGACATCCCCCCAGCCCAGACACTGAGAGGCTCATCTTTCCCCCAGCCATGTCCCCACACTGTTGCCTCCTGGTGCCCCTGGGCCTCGGCCCCAACCAGGGATCCTTCCTGGCTAAGCCCAGCTGTGCCCAGGTCAGGGTCCCGGGCACAGGCAGGGTCTCTGGCTGTGGAGCAGGACTTGGCTGCTGAATGCTGGGGCCATGCCGTGGAGATGTCCTGGGGGATGCAGGCAGACCCCCTCCCCCCCACTGGAAAGGCAAGGCAGAGAGCAGACATAGGCAGGGTGCTGGTCCCTGCTTGAGGGTTAACACCCACAACAGCCTGGTGACTCCATGGGGTAGTGATCGGGGGGGCATGGGATGGGAGCCTGTGGGAGCTCCCCTAATCCTGTGCCACGGTGGCAGTCAGAGCAAGGTGATTGGGGGGGCAGGAACATGGCCCCCAAAGCGGGATCTGCCCTCAAAATACCCACAAACACACGCTGTCCCCCAGCACGCCCCTAGAGGGTCTCAAGGCTGACGGCTGGGGGGGTCCATGGTCTGATACTTACTGGGTTCAGCAGGGCACAGAGGCGAAGGCAGCTCTGCGGGGCTGGGGGTCGCCAAGGATCTTTTATAGCCTGGCTGGCTAAATGCAGCATGTGCACGAGACTCAGGGCTGAGTCAGCAGGTGGGAGCCCTCGGCAGAGCGGGGGCCCGGGTGTGGGGCACGGCAGACCAGGCGCCGGCTGTCCATTCCACTCAGCCAGTGTGGCGCGATCAGACCCCCCCCTTCCACCCACCCCACGGCTTCACAATGGAAAGTGCTGGGCCATGTTCGCTCGGGAGGCCAGGGGGCACAATGGAAAAGGCCTGACCGGACACTTTCCTTTCTCCCACAGCACAGTGGGATTAGGGGCAGAGCTCGTGCCAGGTGTGACTCCATCTGGGGGCAGAGGTGCCCGGAGGGGGGAGGCTGCCAATGTGAGGCCTTACTAAATGCCGGGAAGGGGGGAGACTGAGGCAGGTGCACCACATTCTGGGTACACTGATGCTAACCTAGATGACCTATGAGGTCCCTTCCAACCCTAGGATTCTAGGATAACCTGCTCCAGGCACCAAGCCCAGGGCTCGCTGGCCCGGGGATCCTGGGAATGGGTTTTCTCTTTCTTGCTGTCTGAGTGGGGTCAGGTCACTGGGTGATGCACAGCCATGGTCTCCACCTGGGGAGGTTGTCCCCCCCGTCCCGTCCCCCGTTGGGGGCACTGGGCTTGAAGCAGCTCTTTGCAGCCTGGACATGGTGGGCCCATTTTGCAGAAACACGGAGTCCACAGGAGTCCGCTTTTCTTTTTATTCCCACTCTGGAGCTTAGCCCCAGCCCAGCCCCACCACTCCCTGGCCCCTGCCGTCTGGCTAGCCAGTGGGGTGTGAAAGGCACCCACAGAGATGGCAGGGAGGTGTGTGCGCCCCATCTGGGAATGCCCCAGGGAAAGTCCAGGGCCCCCAGGGCTCCCTGGAGAGCAGGAGCCCCACCACAGAGCCTTACAGCCCAGCTGTGATGAAGGGGTGGTTGGCGGTGGGGTGGAAGGACGTGGATGGCAGGACTCCTGGGTTCCTTTCCCTGGGCTGGTTTCAGAGGAGGATCTCGTGGTCAGAACTGGGGGCAGAGGGATGGAGGTCAGGGCTCCTGGGCTCTACTCCCATGGCTGGGAGGGGAGTGGTTCTAGTGGTTAGAGCTAGGGTGAGGGCTGGCAGCTAGGACTCCTGGGTTCCACTCCAGCCAGCAATCCTGCCAGGTCCCACTAGAGTGCGCAGACGGGCTGGGATTGGCCTGGAGACACCCTGCACCCTGCCAGGGACTGGGCAGGAGGAGGCTGCTGCAGGGGTGGAGTCACCAGCTTTTGCTGTGGGGAGGCAGCATGAGCCCCACGGAGCCAGAATTGCCATATTGTGGGACTGCGGCTCCTGAGCAGACCCCCTGGGCGTGCCTGCCAGACTCTTAGCTGGAGATGGGGCCCAGAAAGGTGCAGGACTTGGAGGGAACCACATGAGCAGGTTGCTGGCTTTGCAGTGGGGCTTTGGTTGTCTCCTCTCTTGCCAGCCTGAGGGTTTGGGGGGCTGTGTGCCAAGGCTGGTAAGGGTGTTGCTGGCCCAGCGGGGATGGTGGGAGTGGAACCAGCAGGCGTCACAGCCCAGCAGAGGGGATCACCAGGGTCTGACTCTTTCCACACCAGCGCTCGCACTGGGCTTACTGAGTGCTTTGCACTAGGGCAGTGTCTTGGGGGGCACCTGCGCAAGAAGGGATGGGTCCTGCCTGCGGGGGGCAGGACCAGCCTCACCCACGCCCCTGCATCTCAGGGCATGATGCTGCCTGCCCCATCTCCCAGGACAAGCCCTCTCCTGTGGGGTGTTGCATCGGCCAGTGACGGGCATCTTCCAGGAGCTAGACAGAGAGCTTCTCTGCCTCCAGGGTGGCTCCTGATATCTGTGCTTTAGTAAGGGCCCCAGGCCACACCCTGATATCAGCCTGGAGTGGGCACAAGTTGGGAGCAGGGCAGCCATGGGCACAGGGCAGAAGCTGAATCCCAGACCTGAGGAGGGCCAGGGGGTGCGTGTCTCTCTGTTAATCCCTCTGGGCAATGCCCAGGCCACCTCGATCCATCTCATGCTCAGGGGCACCTGAGTACACCTTGTCCTCCCCTCCCACCCTAGAGACAGAGGCAGCCTTAGGCAATGGGGGGCCCTAGGTGAAGGGCCATTGTGGGGCCCCCTAAAGGGCCCATTATCAGCACCCACTGCCACTTTCCCTGTGGCCCCAGTCCCCCCTGCACCCTTGACTGCCCCATATCACCCCCCAGGACTCCTTGCTTATTTTGCTGAACCAAATTAACATGATTATCACTCTGGAACTCATAAATTATTCTTGGGTATGGTATTGTTAAAGATCTTCCCATCATGAAGCTTGTAAGTTGATCATCTTTCACTTAACATAAATCAGCTAATGCTGAACTACAAAGTTAAAGTGAACATTTTATTTTTTTTTTAAAGTATGAGCATTAATTAATAAATAAGAAGTGGTAACATTAATGATGTCTCAAAAAAAACTAAAATACCACATTTAAAATTTTGGCAGTCAAATCTTACAGATTTTTCACATAGGCTTGGGTTTATGTGCACTAGAGACATTTAATACAAATAATTATAATAAATAAAAACAAGTGAAAAGGAGGTTTCTAGTGTGTAGCTATAAATGAAAAACACCAAATTTCAATGAAATGCTCTGAAGTACTCAAGTTTATAAGACTCTGGCCCCCTCAAAAATATTAAATAGTAAGTATAAAAGAAGCTAAAAAAATTCCTTATCAAAAGAAAGACATACAGCACAGACATGACACACAGGTGTAATGATTGCCCTAAGGGAAGCACTGTATTTAGAGGAAGCAGCCTATACGGACCTACCTGGTTACCTGAGCTAAAAAAAAAACCAATGTAAAAATTGTCACAAAGTCAAAGGAAGAGGCAAAAGAACAGGTAAAAAAAGAAAAGAAAAAGGTAGTATTTCACAAAATTAAAAAATGGCAAACTAAATGGCCACACTGAGGAATTAAAAGCTGAGGCCACTGGAAAAGTTCCTGCTGTTGTGCTGTCTAATGCTTGCTCCTGCTTTTTTAGCATATCAGTGTGAAAGTGATGGGCAGAGAATGGTGAAATCTGCATTTCAGATGAAGCACAGATCCTAATGAAAGCTTGCCTTGATGAGCCAAGAGTGAAAAGTGCTGAGGTTTCCAGCCCTATGAGCTCTGCTAGATGGGAACAATTTCTATATTTTCCTGTTTTCATCTCTGTCTATCAAATTGAAGAGGGGGCCCCTTATTGCTTGGGGCCCTAGGTGGCAGCCTGCTTTGCCTACCCCAAAAGCCGCCACTGCCTAGAGACTCAGGAGCTGGGGATGCAGGCGGCTGCTCCAGGAAGTAAAAGGGGAGGCTCTTGAGCCCCCAGTGGGGAAGAAGGGAGAAGAGGCCGGTGCTAGGAAAGGGGTAGAGACGGCCACGGCTTACAGGACAGTGTGGGCAAGGGCAGTCCCTTTTCCCCAGTCTCAGGGCCCAGCTGTGCCCTCCCAGCTGAGCAGAGATGGGGTCAGTTACCCCCCACACCCAGAGGAATCACTGCCAAAGCTGTGGGTGGGCAGCGGGGATGGGATGGTGAACCCACCCACGGAATAGGGGGCCCCTCCCTTGGTGAAATGGACCAGATCAATGCTCAGAATGGGTGGGAGGAAAGGCTGCCTCTCGTTATCCTGTGGCACTCCCTGCAGCAGGACATTCTGGTGGTGGTAGGGTTGGGGCTGTACACATTGGTAGCCTGGCTTGTGCTTTGAGACTCGGGGACAGTTCGGGAGGGGGGGGGGGCCGGGCGGGGGTGGCCCCCCAGGCCCGGCAGCACCAAGCACAGATTACCATGGGTTTCCCAATCCACCCGAGGGGGCCGTAGGCTTGATCCAAAGCAGCCAATGGAGGGATTCTACCCTAGCCAGGCCAAACCAGTGTGGCGTGAGGTGGGGTCTAACTTAGCTTGGTTCCAGATTAGCTGGGTTGGATCAATGCAGCAGGAGGTGGGTTTTAGAGCGCCTGGGCTGAACCAGTGCAACAGGAGCTGGGCTCTAGAGTACGTGAGCTGCAACAATGCAGCGTGTTTGTTCTGGATTACCCGAGCGAGATTAACCAAATACAGCAGGAAGCGGGGCCTGTGCTAGCAGGGCTGAGGCAAAGCTTCTAGACTAGCGGGGCTGAAGCCGTGCGGAAGGAAGCAGGACCTCTGGCCATGCTGCGAGGGAGCGAGCTGAGCTGCTCCAAGTGGCCCTGGCATCACATCTCCGTCCCAGTTCCGTGAATCCTGACAGTCACAGAGCAGCCCCACGCCTTGTGGGTCTCACCCTCGGTGCTCTACTCTGCATGGCCCCCAATGGGGAAAGGAGGTTTGGGGCCCATGTGGGAAACTGCCCTCCCACCCCCAGCAGATGGAGCTGAGGCCAGGCCCTGTTTATCTTGCTCCCAGTTGCCTGGTGCCGTGTTTGCTCTGGGGACAGTTTCCTGCCGTTAGCGCAGACACAGGTGGCTTTTATTTGCAGGGTCTGGCTGATTAGATCAGGGCCAGTGCAGCCCCCGGCCTCCCTCCCCAGCCAGCCTCATTTCCCTGCAAACTCCCCCTTCAGGGAAGGGATGCAAATTCACCAAGGGCTGGGATGGGCCACTAGCCTCACCCTCCACCAGGGCAGCTGCAGATGAGTAACAAGTGGGGACAGGGGCCCCCATAGCTGCTACCAGCAAATGACCCAGCAACATTGCACTTTTCAGCTGCACCCTGTCCCCTGCCTGAGCCAAATTCCACCTGCCCTAGGCTTCCCTGAGCTCTGGTTCTGGGCATGGTGAGCTGACCCCAATCCGCTCCCAGGGGTCAGGCTGCCCTGCACATCTCTGCTCCAGCAGCAGTCGGGTGGGGTGATGCCATCGCCCTCCATGCACTGCCCCGGTGCAAACCGCCCCCCCCCCCCGGCCGCACTCCTTTATGGTACATGACGCTTGCCGGCTGCACCATATACCCAGCCTCACCTTGCTCCTCTGGCTGCAAACAGGCCGGCAGATGTTGCTGGGGTTAGCGCCGCGCCCGGGCACAGATGAGCAGTAGCTCCAACATGTCCTGCTTGGACTCCCAGCTCCCACCACTCTGTGCCAAGGGCTGGGATTTTTGGGAACCTGCTGGTAGGATTGAGAGGCTGGAGCTGGAAAAACTTCCCCCAAACCTGCTCTGCCAGTGCCCCTCACTGCTGACCTGCAGGTCTCTGCTTGCCCAGCCCTGGGCACCCCCCATCATGCTGCACTGCTGATGGGACGCATTTGTCCCTTTGCTGGAAGAACCCCAGCATCCCCCTGGGACACTGTAGCCAGAGGCCAGGTGGCAAAGTTGGGTGGGTGTTTCTGTGCCTGGAATGGGGGGTGCCCCATTTTTGGAGCAGCTGTGCCAAGCTATGTGTATCTTTGCTCTGGTGGGCAGAGGCTGTGCATGGGGCTCAGCCTCACTGAATAACTATTATACTCAATGCGCCAGGTCCAGGGGGAGGTGCCCCTTGGCCAGGGGATGGATGGCCTGGTCCAAGGCAGTGCCTGTGGATGGGGGGCGGAGGGGCACAGCCGTAATGTCAGTGGCTGGAGCCCTGCCTGTGGAGCTGCTGGGCGTGGAGGGAGTTGGGGGCCCCGGCACTCGTGTGAACACACAGCTCCCCTCCTCACTCAGACACCCCACTCTTTCAGGACCTCGTGAGCAGGAACACCCCCTCACACTCACCAGGGGCACAGGGGGGCATTCCCACCTGTTGTGGGGACAGACCTGTGCCCATGCAGGGCCACATTCTCCCCCTCCACAGGAACTCTCCCCCCAGCTGTGATTGGGGCAGAGCCGGGCTCCCTGCTGCCCCCTCTCCCCCAATGCCCGCACTCCCCACCTACGCTCACCGTGATGCTGGCACCTGCCCCGCACACGTCAGGGCCCCCAAAGGGGAAGCAGAATCGCCCGCTGGCTCCCGTTCCCATGGGGACTAATTCCACCTGAAGGTCACCGGAGCCCCGCCAGCTGCTGGCGGATTACTGCCTCGGTGCGCGTGGGGCCTGACGCCGGTGCGGCAGGCACCACCCACCGGGCCAGGTCCCAGAGGAACCACACCTGGGAGGCCTTGGAGGCCAAGGTGGCAAGCCCTGCGGGATCCTGGCGGCCCAGCGGCAGGCCAGGAGGTTCCCCTCTGGCCAGCATTAGAGTGTGTCTGCAACCTCCCCACGATGCCCCAGGCTCCCACCTGCGAGCACCCCTGCGCACCTCAAGGAAGGCAAAGGCACCTGGCCCCTCGCAGGCACCCTGCCAGTCGGCCACAGAGGACCAGGGACCCTCTGGCTGGTGCCCTCTTTGCAGCTGGGGGCTGCTGAGGCTGGAGGGGGTTTCAAGAGGGGAGAGGCCCAGCCTCGCCCTGCCCTGCTGGTGGAGGGGCAATAAAAATGACTCCCCCCCCCAGCTAGCCCTGAGAGGTCTGAGAAGGGGGCTCAAGGCAGGGAAAGCCCCAGAGACAGGTCCCAACCCAGAAGCCCCATGGATGCTGGTGGGGCTGAGCTCAGCTGGGGGGACCAGCCAAAGGGAAGTGGGGGGAAGCAGGGAGCACTGGCCATTTCCATGTCAGCAGCACCCCAAGCTACCTGGCCCACTGTCACGGGAGGGCTGTGCCCCCAGCAAGAAGCCAGCCAGGCGCTTGAGCCCCATTGTGCCTGCTGCACCCCAGGCTGTGCAGAGCCTGGCCTCCCTGGTGCCCAACTCTCCTGGGACCTGGATTACCAGATGTCAGGCAAAAGGAGGACATGTCTTCCTTTTTATCTTCATGTCCTCCGTCCAGCAGACATTTTAAAAATATATGATTTTGTCTGGCTTTTTACTTACAGGGGTTAAAGTATTCTGGAATACCCTATTTTTGGGGGGAAGCATTCTAGGGCCCCCTAAAACCAGAATAATATTACATTAATATGCCTTTTTCTCCGGTGTCCTCCTTTTTATACTTCCCTACCTGCTTGGCCAGTCCAAGAAAGCACCAGCTGGGCTAAGGGGAGAGATTCTTCTGGCGCTGACCCTTTAGTGCCTCAGTGGGGGCTGGGACGGGGGGGGCACCTTCTGGCGGTAGGGGGTACCATACAGCACCGCCCACTGGCAGTGCCTGGCATTGCAACACAACCCTGGGAAATCTGCAGCCACCTTTCTGCCAACACCTGGGCACCTGAGCCCATCCTCTGGGCATCCTAGCCCATTCAACCTCTCTCCTTCAGCCTCAGGCCAGCCCCTGAGGAGATCCTCCTACACCCACAAAACAGGCAATGTCTGCTGGATGAGCATCTAGACATGGACTGCCAATGAACGTCAACACCAGTCATGAAGCAAGGGAAGGCCAGTATCCCTGTGGTGTTACTGGGGAAACTGAGGCAGAGCAGTAGCTGAGTCACAGCGAGTTGGTGGCATAGCTGGGCCTGACGCTCAGCTATCCTAAGCCAAACAGCCCATGCTTGCACTGGCAGGCAGGACACCGAGCTACAGGGCTCCCTGTCTGGGCATGTTCCACCCACAAAGGCCCTTCTCCAGGGGAGCTGCAGGGTGCTGGTGCCCAGATCAGAGGCACCAGGGCAAAGCGCCCCCCCAGATGGATAAGCTGCTGCAGACAAAACACCCTTGGCTTGTGCACACCAGGACCTGGCCTAGGGAGACAGGAACATGGGGTTAATATTAGGGGATGGCAGCACCTAGAGGACTAGGCATGGCATCCAGCCCAAACAATCAGAGCCAGCGTAGTCGCCTCCTTGCCAACCAGTCTGGATGCTCCAGGGCTGGCGTGTCCATGCACAGACAAGGTGTCTTGTTAGCCCAGTGTTGCCCAGCCCAGGGGTGCCCACCCAGCTACACGCGTGCTTCCAGGAGGAGGGGCGGCAAAGAGCCGTCCCCAGCAAGTGGAAAAGCCCCATATTAAATTGGGGGCTGGCCCCAGGCTGGCCAGGATGCTGCCCCCCCCCCCGCCAACCCAAGTGAGCCGGGTGAATACTCAGATCCCGGTCTGCAGGGCGTGCACCAGGATGCGGCTCAGGCAGCATTCGCCTGCTTAGCTTTCATTACTCTGAGCAAACAGCAGCCCGTGATAAACAGCTGCAGGTGCGGCCATGGCTGCGCCTGGGGGAAGGGACCCCTTGGATCACCTCATCTGGAGCACAGATCTGGCCCACCCTCCTCAGCGTCCCGCCCAGAGTGGGGCGGGAAGTGGTGGGCAATGAGGCAGGACAAGGGCTTTCACTAGCCCCACCTTAGTGCTGTCCATGGGCCCAGCCTGAAATAGGGTGAGACTGGCTGGCTACAGGCTTCTCTTTTGGGGTCAGTATGACATCCATCCCCACTGCTGGGAGGGGCAGTGGGCTGTCAGGGTTCCTGGGTTCTGTTCCAGGCTCTGCAGAAAATGCCTAGTGGTTAGAGCTTGGAGGAGGCAGGGCTCCAGGGTCGGTGCCAGACGGATACACAGGACAAACAGCTGTGGCTGTCTCTTCCCTTACACCCAGCTGGGCAGCTCCTTGGGGCTGGGAGCATCTTTCTGTTGTGTGTCTGTGCACAGCTGAGCATGGTGGGGGCTTGGGCCAGGCCAGGGCTCCTAGCAGCTATGGGTCCACAAATAATAAACAATAATCACACAACACTAGACAGTCAGACAAATTTCATACACCTGGCAGTTTAGCCCAGAAAGGGCCAGGGCTGGGGTAGCAGGGGGCTGTGGGTCAGGACTGGGGGCACTGGCAGAGCACGGGGGGAAACAAGGCTGCACCACTGCGGAGACTCAGAGGACTCACTCCTGGGGGCAGCCGGGCTGGCACTTTTTGCCAGGAAAAATTCATGTAATGACAAAGGAGAAGATCCAGGCAGGTGGCACCTCTCCTCCCCCACCTGTTATTATAAACCCACGCGGGGGCGTCAGCAAGGGGGGGGACGAGGGCTGAGCGTTGCATCGAGAACAGAACATCCTGCCCCTGGCCCTGTGACAGCTGGGACTGGTCCCCGACAAGGGGCCTGCAGCCTGCAGCTGCCCAGCACTGCGCCCTCCCAGCCCAGCCACCCCCACAGGTGCTTCATCTCCAGCACCTCGACTCTGCCTAGCCCCCTAGATGGCCCCTGTCCTCTCAGCAAGACGCCAGGATGCCCCAGCCCCACCTGAAACCTATGGCACTGACACAGTCAGTTAGTGCCAGGATGGCCCTCGTGCCCGCCCCAAAGCCAGACGCACCACAACCACGGGGGGCTGTAGGGCTGCAGCATCTCAGGTTCATGCTGCTCCCCACAGGACTGTGTCGGGGCTGGCGAGACAAGCTGTGAGGGAGGGGCTGCTGCTGGCCCCAGTCCATGCAGCTCTTCTGCATGGGCACCCCAGCCTGCTTCCCCAGCTGCCATGTGGGGCTGACCCCCTGGGCTCTCCTTGTGCCCACTTCCCTGGCTGCATCCCCCAGCGCGCCCGAGCCTGGCCAGTAGCACCTGTGCCGTCAGCCCTCAGCCGAGCACCTGGGTGCCTGCCCCACTGGGATCCTGCCTGCCCCCTTCTCCAGCCCCATGCCTGCCTGGTTCACAGCTACAGAGAGCGCTGCCCGGGGGGCGCTGCCAAGGAGTCTCTCGATGCAGGGGGAGCCAGCAGGGACGCTCGCCCTTTGCCATCAGTGCTGCCCCCAATGTGGTGCTTGAGGGGCCGGCGCCAGTGAGCAGCGGGCCCAGCAGGGGGCGCTGAGCTGGGGGGGGGGCAGTATAGGAGACTGTGTATGGGGCCCAGCAGGGGGTGCTGAGCTGGGGGGGGGAGTATAGGAGACTGTGTATGGGGCCCAGCAGGGGGCGCTGAGCTGGGGGGGGGGAGTATAGGAGACTGTGTATGGGGCCCAGCAGGGGGCGCTGAGCTGCAAGGAGGGGGTGGGGCCAGTATGGGGGGCTGTATCTGGGGCCCAGCAAGGGGCACTGTGCTACACAGAGACAGGTGAGGCCCAGTGGGGGGACGCTGAGATGCGGGGGGG
>ML681984.1:1927030-1938628 GCA_007922195.1 Podocnemis expansa | reverse complement strand
TAGCATGGGGGGGCTGTGTATGGTGCCCAGAGGGGGGCACTGAGCTGCAGGGAGGGAGTGGGGCCAGTATGGGGGGTTGTATATGGGGCCCAGCAGCGAAGGCTGAGCTGCAGGGCGCAGAGCAGGGGCCAGTGGGGGCCGTTCACTCCCCGCACTCACTGCTGAGCCCAGTACCCATCACGGCAAAGCCAGGGCCCTTTCCCCCGGTGCCACGGCTCAGCCCAGCCAGTCCGCCCTGCCTCCCCCTGCTGACTCAGAGACGCCTCTTCTCCGTCCGCCCCAGACTGCTTTGTGCTGTCAAGCAGCTGCCAGCTTCCACCCCAGAGGTGGCTGCATTGCAGTGATGAGTGAACTGATCTCTGTGGGCAGAGTCTGTTTGGAGCAGGCTCCTTTCCCCCAGCCTGGCTGGCTCCCCTTGTCCTTCCCATGGGAGTCTGGGGGCTCCTTTTGCAGCCCCTGACTCCTCCCACCGGGACAAACTTCTGGGCCTGCACAGGCCACCCAAGTCAAGCCATGGGCAGCAGCTGTATCATCCCCAGGGTGGGGCAATTCCACGAGCCAAGCCCAGTGCCCAAGGGAAGGCTGGCTGGGAAGAGGCCTCGCAGAGCCTGGCACCCTTCCCGTCTGGTGCAGAGCTGTTAGCTCTCCTCGCCTGGCTCTGTATCCGGCTGGCTATGGGGGGCGTTGCCCAGGCTGGCGTCTCACCAGCCGGAACGCTGTAATGCTGTCAAAGCGCCCAGAAGCAGTGCCAACGCATGGGGCAGCGCGACCCTCCTGGGTGGGGAGAACCCATTCATCACACGCCTGAGTGCTGCAGGGGGAGTTGTGGAGCCAGCAGGTGTCAGCCTGGGGTGTCTGTGCCCCTGCCTCCATGCACATCCAGGGCACCTCGACTGCACCAGCGTTTCATTTATCTGTATGTCCAGCCGTGTCCCCCACAGGAGCTGGAGAGAAGCCTCTGGAGATGAGGCTCTTTAAATTTAACGCAACCCAGCATCCCCCAGGCGCTGGCACCGTAGGCAGCCCGTGTGCTGCCAACATCTCCTCCCAGCCAGGCCCTACCCCATGCAGTCTCTCCCCACATGCCGGCAACTGGCGGCACCCTGCAGTGCACAACATGCTGGCAGCCAGACTGGGTGTGACGGGACGCACAATCATACACATGCACAGCCCCAATCTCCCATGCACACAGTCTCACACACACACACACTCATCGCATGCACAATCTCACACACATGTGCACAACCATAAGCTTTTGCATGCACACAATCTTTCTCTCACAAGTGAATGTGCACACAATCTCTGTCTCACACACACACATGTGATCACACAGTCACAGGTCACACACACTCAGCCACATGCAGAAACTCACATGTGCACACAATCACAAGCGTGTGCATACACACACAATTGCCTTTACAATCACATGTACGCTCCCACACTATCACAGGGACACAGTTGCACATAATGGCTCACCCGAGCTGTGGGGCTGGGGGCAGAAAGACGTTATATGGTCATAGCCATGTTGATCGCAGGACATTAGCCAGTCAGGGGAGGGAGGGAAAACCTTTGACTGGCCTGGGGAGGTGTGTGTGGCAGATGCCAGACCCAGAGAAGGGTTCAGTGAAGTCAGCCTGTCTCACCAGCAGAAGCCAGGCCAGTCAAAGCAATTCCCTGCCCCACCCCTTTGGGAAGACACAGTCGCACCCTCCTCACGCCAAGGGCAGATGGCCATCACAGACTCTCACACATGCTGATGCAAATGTGGATCCCACAGATGCTCTCTTCTGGCCATGCAAATCACCCCACCCAAGACCTCACGCCTGCAAACACAAAGCACATGCAAATCCTGCCCCACTTCCCTCAGGAGGGAGGACTCAGCCTGCTGCACCTATGGTCCCACCACATTTGGCCTCATCTTGGCCTGTGTTGAGCTCAGGTGTGGGGCAAGATGACAGTGTTGATGGCGGCTCCCCACTCCAGCTCTGGCTGGGAAAGTCATTGGGTGGCCAATGGCTCAGGACCCCAAACAGTGGGGTATGAAGGCAACACTGGAGAAGGGGCCACTATGGGAAAGGTCCCCCAATGTCAGTCTGAGCTGCTCCGCCTTGACTCGGACCATTGGTGCCAGCCTCAGGGCAGCTCCCTCCATGGCTATGAATTCTGAAATTGGACTTCCCAGTTGCCGTGAACAAGCGTGAAGCCCTCCAGCACCGTCAAAGCCTCATGGAGCGTTCTCTTGATTGCCTCAGTCTAGCCATACCTACATACCAGCTGGTCCCTTACACCACGAAGCACAGCACTATTCTGGTCACGCCCCGGCCCAAAGTACCAGCCCCCACCTTACCCCAGGTCAGTTGTACTTTTGATCACACAGCAGAGAAGTTTGTAGCCAATCCTATGAGCTTTATTAAACAGAAAAGGGAAATAAGAGTTTTATGGACAAGACTAAAGCACAGATACAAAATGGCAGTTTTTACTCCTGTCCTCCCTTGAGTTCAGAGCTGCAAGTTCAGCTGATAGAAGGAATCCACTTGCCTGACCTAGCTTCAGGGAGGAGCGTCAAAGCAACCCACTTTTTTGTCTTTATCGTCCCACAATCGTCCATCTGGTGTCCATGGACCTTCTTTGTTGGGCTGAACTTAACATCTCCAGCTGACCATCAGCCCATCACACTAGCTAATGGCTCTCTTGTCTGGAGAGCTACGCTGTCACAGAGGCTCGCAACACAAACACTCGGTTGCTACCAGACCACTGGGAAGACAGACGTTAAAAAGGAGATTAAAGCCAGCAGCCATTGACAGGTGTTCAGTAAAGTCTAACACTTATCAGCCTAGTCCTCCTCTTAACAGCACTAACGCATGGGGCACCAGATGGGTCCTGGCCATGGAGCTTTCCATGTTCCCCGTTCAGCTGAGACGTGGGAACCATTGCATCAGTCAACACCTGGCCTGCCAGCAACACAGCCTGAAGCAAGGGACATTGGTGAATCCTGCAGGCATCTGATGTTGAATCTGTCCTGGATTGAGCTCTGCTTAGTGGTTTGCTGGGGGCTTGGAGAAGCAGGGCATCATGGGAGCCCCCAGCATGGCATCCAGCTCCTGGCCCCTCTGAGAAAAGCTGGAGGCAAGATGAGCTCAGTCCTCTGAGCAGCCTGGGCTGGACGGTTAAACAAACACCCGCCGGGGGTGGCCTAGATTAGCTGTGCCATAAATGAGGGGCTCAAGGTTCCCACCAGTCCTACACTTCTATGGCTGCTAGCCAAGGTGGTCAGGGATGGCTCCCCACGTGCTCTGATGGCCAGAAGGCAGAACTGGACCGGTTATTCAAATCACCCTGTTCTGTTTTTTCGCTCTGAGGCACCTGGCACCAGTCAGTGTTGGAAGACGAGATACTGGGCAAGCTGGACTGTTGGTTTGATCTGGTCTGGCTCATTCCCAGCCCCACATGTGCAGTAGGGATGGAGGTGGGCCTGAACCAAGTCTGGCTGGTGTACTGTTACGTGTTCTGAGCCCGGGGCCATGCAAACTTCCAGTGCCAGGATGGCCCTGCTCACACTTGGGGGATACGAGACAAGGTGGATTCTTGGGCACTGGACCCACAATGTTGGCAGATGTGGGGCTTTCCAGGGCCACGGCCAGGGACGCAGGACCTTGTGTAAGAGACAGCCCTGCCCCGTAGCAATGATTTCTCCCCCTTATGGAAGGCCCCCAGGTCAGGGAGCTACCTGGGCTGAGGAGGTGACAAGTCCAACCTCACATCCGTAATAGATGTGCTGGGACCTGCCAAGCAAACTGCAGCTCCCCCAGGCTCCCTCCCTTCCCTCCCCTGTGCTAAACACGAGCCAGTGGGCAGCCCCCGGCACACAGCAGCCGCCAGCATCTCTTCCTTCTGTCCAGCCTCACAACAGCTTTGGTAGCCTGAAGAAGAACCAGCAGCCACTGGGAGCTGCCCCATTCTTTCTGCTGCTAAACAGCTGTTAAAAGTTTAATAGTCCTTTTGCCTGCTTCCCGCAGAGGGGTGTGTGTCAAGGCGATGCTGGGGTCCTAGGCCTCGCTCCATCACTGATTCTCTCTGGGCCCCTGGGTGAATCCCAGTGGATCTCTGCTGGCGCCGCTCGGCATCACTGTAATGCACCTAATTAGGGGCAACTTTCCCAAAGCGTGTGAGTGATTTAGACACAAAGTCCTAAGAGCTTTCAGTGGAACAAAATCCCACCCGGTTTCCTTCTCCCATCTTTTTAGCATGAGAGGGCTGAGACATGGCAGGTAGGCTGCCCTTCATGAGGCAGTTGCTGAGACACCATCAGAGAGCAGGCTTCTCTCCCCGCAGCCAGCCGTGTCTGTGTGCCCTCAGAGCAGGTGTTAACAAATGTGCCATGGGCCTGGTTCTGGCTTTGTTCAGGTATCCTGTCAGGTTCTCAGGCTGGGTGGGGCTGGGCTAGTCTCTTTTCTGTGATGTGCATGTTGCAGGTTGGGATTTTTTCCCCTCCTTTTTAACTGCCAAACTTTTACTTCAAAAAGAAGAGGGAAAATGGGGATAGAATCCAATCAATCAATCGGCTGGAAGGGACCTCATGAGATCATTGAGTCCAACCCCCTGGGAATTGAACCCAGGACCTTCTCACGTTAAGCAGAGGTGCTAGCCATCCAGACAGTTCCACAACCATGCCCTGAAGAGAGGGAAACCCAGGGTTCATCCACGGGTACAGTTAGCTAGTAGCTCCTCTGGAACAGCTAGTCCTGCAGATGCTCTAACAGTTGGTCTGCTCAATTTGCCCAGGCAGACAATCCTCGGAAGAAAGCACGGCAGGGAGAGTGGGAGGTTAGGACCAGTCCCTTCTGGCCGTAACTTCCATGGAGCAGAGCCCCGCCCATGGGCCGTTACAACACCACTGTTACCGATGGACGCCCTATGGCTCCTGGCATTTGCGTTGAGTGGCCCCATATGGTGAAGCTGTCTGGTGCTCTGGTCAGAAAGTCCATCCAGGCAGGTGCCTACGCTATGTGCAGCTCAGACAGCATCCCCTATGGCAGCGGTCTCAAGCATGTGGCCCATGGGCCACATGTGGCCCCTAATGCTATTTCTGCGGCCCCACAACAACACTAGTGTTACTGATATTTACAATATCATTGTATGAAAAGGTTTCAGTGGTGCAGCCCTCGAGCTAGCGATCTAGTCCTCATGCAGCCCTCATGGTGGTTTGAGCTTGAGACCCCTGCCCTATGGGACGACTGATGCCCATTCAGCCACATCCTGCCCTCAGCGGACCACACTGATGCACAGAGGTAAAGCTCCCCATGCAGCATAGCCTCAGCCCAATAAGCCAGAAAACGGCAGGTTGGTGTCAGCCGATTCCCCCCGGTTCCCCAACCATACACCCCAGACCTGATAGAGGGCTGCCCACTACAAGTGTATTACCTAATCAGCCCCACCCTCAATGTGGAGAGGAAACACACAGGCCTTTGTTAACTGAGCTGAGGTTTTCCTAATGCTTCAGTCAAAACACACCATTTTAGACAAAATGTAAACCCGATTTATTAACTACACTCCTGCACACAGATAGACATTGAATGAGTACACATGGTAGGCATACAAGAGCAAAGCTAAGTACCAAAGATACGAAAGATAAACATCTAAACTTTAAACCTTACAACGCTAGGCAGCATTTAGTCTAAGCTGTTTTCTCACCTCACTGGATGTCACAGTCCTCAATATAAAAGCTTCTCTCAAGCCTGGCTCCAGTATCTTTGTCTTCGTCTTCCAGTGTGTCTGTAGCTTCCAGCGTAAGTGTGGGAGGAGAAAGACCAGGGCCTGATGCCACTCTCCCTTATTTTGTATCCTTTCCATGTGCCCAGAAGACACTAGCCCAACATGTCCTGGGGAGCGTTGCTGAGTCACCTTTGTTGAGCAATCTCAGTTGTGTTGTGCTTACGCAACAGTCATTGCATCGTGTAGCCCCTGAGTCCCACCGCGGCTCTGCTACTGGCTAGCAGTTACTTGACACCCTTCTCGATGGAGACCACCCCCATGGTGGAAGAGACACTCAGCCTCACAGTGTATTTTTGAGCAACCATCCAGCAAAGTCCCATAACTTGATACCTCCTAGCAAGATGTGTTTTGGTAGCACAGTGGGTTTCAGCAAGGTGTGACCATTTCTAGGATACCTGACCTGGCAGACATTGTATGAAATACACCATGATTAAATATGCAGGAGGAATATTAGGCTTGCAGGGTGCTGCTTTGAGGTACAGTGTGTCATGGGTTGGATTGCTCCTTTCCTCTGCCCACTAGCTCCACCCCAGCCCTGTCCCCTCCTGCGGTGGGCCGTCAGCAGTGCTAGCCATGGCAACCCCGGGAAGCTGAACCAGAAGAAACCAGCAAAGCTGGTGGTGCCTCTCCAACAGCTCCTTAAAATTACATTCAATAGACAAGGCATTACCCAGAGTTGCTCAGGCCAGAGGCAAAGCACTGAAGGGGGACAACGGGAGTAGGCTGATTCACGCAGGGTGGTGCCAAGGCAGAGGGAGTGTGGGGGTACCAACCCTTCCAGGAGAATTTGTGCTTTCAGAGGCCTCTTGGGCTAAGCCAGCACAGCACCGAGGGGTCCCCTCGGCCTTGGCTCCTGATGCAGCTGCCCATGGGGCTAGTCTGAGCCCAGTTCAGGCAGATGCTGCACCTAGTCTGGTGAAATGGCTGGAGCTCCCCTCCGCTCACCTCTCTGCACGTAACAGAGGTTAACTGGGACACATCTCCCCTGCCTGCACTCAAAATGCATGGCCCTGTAACAAGCCCTGTGGGGTGGGCACCAGGGGGTAGGAGGCTGAGTCCGAGGCCCTGTCTCCCAGGGGGTGGGGTGTCATCGGCAGTGCCATCCACGGGGCCCAGGCAGGGATCAGGGCCCCAGTGCTAAGCAGATAATGACAGACAGTCCCTGCCTTGCTCAGAGGCAGTAGCTGAAGCCTGCGCATTGAGCAGGCAGAAGACAGCGCAGAGAAATCCAGCCACCCCCAGCTCCTCCTCTGCCCTGGACCAGCTCAGCTGTGTCATGTCTCCTTGCCCAGGAGAGGTGGCTAAGCCAGGGCAGGTTCACTCATGCGGGCTAGTGCCCCTGCCTAGGGGAGACGCCGGCAAACCCAAGGCAGCGCTGGCTGCACATGGCCCACCCCTGGCAGTGGCTGGGCTAGAACTCAGCCGGCTCCAAGCATGTTTCCTGGGGGAGAAAAGCCTCAAAGCAGACAGCTGGGATTGCTCAGGGCTGGCCTACGGGATGCAGAGTTAGCCTCTTGCAGATGGCAGAGGTGAGGTTTGAGTGTCATCCCCTCCTCCATGGCAGACAGGGGGCAGACCCTGCACAGGCGGCTTAGCTCACTGGGGACACTTGGCCTTTTGGTAATTTCGGATCCACTGAGCACAGCCTGGCACCCCTTCCCTGAGCTTCTGGCTCAAGATCTCCTGGGCCAGGCTTCTTCCAGGATGCACACCAGGGAAACCACCCATGTGGTGTCCCCACTACATTGGCTCCTGGAAGGCCCAGTGACTCCGACTGGCTCTGGGCAAATGAATTATGGAACCTAGTGGCCCCAACTCCTGGCCCCAACACAGCTCACTAGTGAAGTGAAACTGGGGTTCTTGGCTCCAGCCCCAGTGGGGCAAATGTTGCACCATACCCCATGGCTGGCAGTCCCAGCAGCAGGGCCAAGGCCAGGGCAGGCCACAGAGCAACCTGCCTCTCACCCCTGGCTCCCTCGCGGGAAGAGCGGGGCTGCAGAGAAGCTCCCACAGGCATGGCCCATGCTGCCACAGTGATGAGCAGCAGCCTTATTAATGAGGCTGCGCATAGGCCAACGTGGGGGGTGTTTCTCCAACTGCGTAGCTTTTCCCCCTTCCAGGAGAGGCTCTCTCATCCACACACACAGCTGGCTGCCAGGGGGTTAGCTCCATGTCACTCTGCCGCCTGGGAGGGTGCATTTTTCATGCCCGAGTGATGTAGTGATACCAACACAGGCCTGGGGCATGGACTTGACCTTCGCGGCACACGGACTCCTGGGGCACCCAGCCTGGCCTGGCCCACTGCTGCAGCGCCACTGACAGGCAGGGACAGGCGAGACACAGGCTCTCTGTGTGCACAGGGAGCAAGTGGGGGGCAAGCCAAGAGCAAAGGTTTGGATCTGGCCCGTGCAGAGAGGCGGGCAGTGGGCACTCAGCAACCCTGCAGGCTGCTGTGAGGTTCCAGCGCAGGGTCCAAGGAAGCAGCCAGCTACAAAATGACTGTCTAGAACAGGGTTCTCAAACTGTGGGTTGGGACCCCCCAGAGGGTCGTGAGTGCTTAGAGGGTGTAGCTTCATAAATTCATTTATCATTTTAGGGGGTCATGGTATCACAAAGTTCGAGAACCGCTGGCCTAGAGTGTCATGCCCTTCCCCATCCTCCTACCACTGCCCTGCAGGCCCTCCCTGTGTAGCTGGCTGAGCTCAGTGGAACATGGCACCTACCTGCAGCACATGGGTGAAATACAGGTGAGCACCACCCAACCTGAGCTCGTCTCTGTGGCAGGGCAGGGGCCTCCAGCTGGCTTTGAAGGGACAGGGAGGCACGGGACTAAGGCTGTTAGTCCCCCTTCCCTCCCTTCAGATTCCCCAAAGTAGCTGCTGGGAGCATCCTGGGGCACCTTCACCCATCTATGTGCCCGTGTGCCATTGTGTGTACCACACATGTATACTGCATGTATCTCATCTGACATGTAGGAGGTTCCCTGAACATTGGCTGCGTGGGGCACCTGCCACTCGTGTGCTGCGTGTCACATGTGGCTCGCCAGCCCAGAGGCCACATGTTGCAAGCAGGCCAGGTGTGCCCCTTGCATGGGCCCTGCACACCGCTCACACATGCCGCACATTCGCCGACAGGCTGGACCTGCCTAACGCGAGCCGAACGAACAAAACGTTCACGTCAGGTCTTGCACGTGGGGCTCGACGCCAGGCAAGCACAGCGGCTGCTCCGGGCTCAGCCCACAGGTGCCCCTCTTGGGTCCGAACCGACTGAGCACTGGAAGATGCCGTGGCAAGTTTCTTGTTGGACCCCTCCGCCTCTTGGATTTGGTGCAGGAGCAGGTGTCCCTGTCACTGCCCAGGACTTGGAACTGGTTCACTTGGGGGAAAGTCCAGAAGGTGCCTACTCAACACCTGCTGCCTAGGGAACAAACAGAGCACGGAGAGGGGGAGTTCAATGGCTGGGTGCAGCAGAGCAGAGAAGGGAGCAGGAAGGAAATTAAAATCCAGGGCAGAGAGGAGCAGAGAAAGAAAGAAAGAGAGGAGGAGAAAGCTAGGAGAAGAAAAGGAGAGCAAGTAAGAGAAGCTGAAGAGGGCAAAGCAGGTGGTCAGAGACCCCTTCCATGAGCAACCTCAGCTCCTTGGGGGTGGAGGTCCCCGGGGCATCAAAGGGAAAGTCCCTGGTGTTTTGGAATATCCCTCACAACCCAATGGTTGCGGTCCAAACCCCAGGAGCCCTGAGCTCCAACCCCTCACCTCCACCTGGGCTGAGGGCAGTCCCAGCACCTGCTCCCAGCTGTGGCCCCTGGGCTCCCAAAGGCAGCAGGGCTGACGGTATCTCACCTGGTTCGTTCCAGTGACACGTTGGCAGTGCCCAGGTGAGCCGCTCACCTTCTCCAGCTGGCTCCCAAGCAGAAAATGAGGGCGCCAGCAGCACGGTGGGGCTTTTATAGCCCTGATAAAAATAGCGCTGGCTTCCCAGGGAGTGAGGGGGGCCAGGGAGATGTGGCTGAGCAGAGCCAGGGGAGAGGGCTGGGTTGTCAATGAAGAGCGTCTCCCTGCACACCTGTCACAGGCTCTGTGTTTGCTCAGTGCAAATATTGACCCAGAGGAGGTAGGCTGGGCAGGGGAGGCGATTAGCCCACCTAGATTAGAGCCAGAGCAGGTCTCTCTGCAAACTCCCCAGGGCTGGTTTGTTAATGGGAGCCTGCTGGGCTGACAGGAGCCAGGAGCCTGGGAGCTGCGAGGGAGGGGGAAGGGGCCTAGGAGGAGACACTCATTAACCTGTGTTGGAACAACACCAGCTGTCACTTTCCACCCACCTGCCTGGCTCACTTTGCAGCCACAGGGCGGGTGGGATGGGGGGCAGTGGGGGTGCAGAGAGCAGCAAGTCCTAACGGTAACCTGCAGCTTTCCAAGGGGAAAGAGCATGAGGTAGATGGGGTGACGGTAACTGGCTCTGGGCCTGGGCAGACCCTGGGCTCTGGCAAAGGCTGTGCAGAATGCAGGGGGCCAAAGATTCAGGCTTAGGTGGGAATGGGAAAGCTGCTTCCAGGAGCCTGACCTCCAGACTGGATGCATGGCCTGCAGGCTTCGTTCCCAGACGTTGGCACATCCATGTGGCTGTACCAAAATGCAGCTCATTGGCGTGTGCCTGGCTCCCAAGTGATCCTGATTGCAACACTGCATTGTTTCCTGCTTCTTCCATTTCTGTGTCATTGGCAAACGTTAGCAGGGAAGTCGTAATGTTTCCTCCCTGGTCGTTGACAAAACTGTTAAATAGTGGAGGGCTGAGCAACAATTCCCGGTGGGACCCCCTCGGAAACAGATCTGTTCAATGAGGAGTCCCTGTTCACAGTAACAGCCAGAGACGTGCACTGGTTAATCCATTTCATGCAGACTGTGTTTGTTTTATATTGTTCTGGCTTTTTAATCAAAATGGCAGGTGACACCAGCCAAACGCTTTCTGAAGGCCTAATCTGCCCTGCTCACTCCATCCAGGAGAACAGGGCCAGTTTCACACAAAAACAGCTTCCCAGCACCAAACCCAGTGTAAGGAGCCCATGAGCGTGTGGCAGGGTTTTAAACAGTCACTTCTCTGTTTCCAGCAGACACCACCCAGCCATACCTGAGACCTAGCACCATGCAAAGCCAGAACTCAGCACACCAGGCCTTGCTGCCCCAATGCACCTACGGGATCCCCTGGACCTGCTCAGACCCTGAACTGTGCTGCGCTTGGGCAACCCCAGGGAGAGAGCAATGGGAAGATGAGGAGCCCAGGCCTCACTCTGCAAATTGCTCTGCACCAAGGGACCAGATTCCTTCCACATCCCAGAGAACAGAATTGAGGCTCTGGGTCTTTTTGACCACGCTGGAGCCTGCATCTGCTCTATACCCACACAGCGGTCGCCATCCTGGCACCACCATCTAAGGGAAACATCTTCTCCCACAGGAACCAGACTGAGGAACCATCCCCCCCCAGCCCACCTCAGACAAGGTCCACCACGCAAACCTCAGGGGAAGGGCTCCCGGCTCCTGCTGACCTGGCCTGGCCGTAGCAAGCATTCCCCAACCCCCATAACAATACCCTTCGAGTACTGGAACTGTCTGGGGCCTGGCCCCTCCACTGTCCAGACTGTGCCCTTGGGAATTCCTTCTCCCGTCCCGTCCCCCCCCACTCCATCCCTCTCATGTATTTACACTGCACGTCCTTTGTGACAGAGACCATCCTGTTTGTGCAGCACCCAGGGCAGTGGGGCCCTGATCTCCACTGGGGTGTGTACAGCACCAGCACACTGGGGCCCTGATCTCTATTGGTGTGTGTACAGCA